>OZ007583.1:3545685-3658185 GCA_963931925.1 Onchidella celtica | reverse complement strand
TCTATCTATCTATCTATCTGTCTGTCTAATCGACTAATCGAAAGGCCACTCACACTCGTCCAGGCACAATCATAATAATTAATAACACACTTGTTGAATATATATATATCAGGCCTGAAGGGCCATAATACTTTATTACTACGGATACAATAGGTATGATTGCAGATACAATAATGTGTTTGCAGATACAATAGATAGGATTGCAGATACAATAAATATGGTTGCAGATACAATAGATAGGATTGCAGATACAATAAATATGGTTGCAGATACAATAGATAGGATTGCAGATACAATAAATGGGACTGCATTAATTAGTGGCTACATCAAAGCCCTATTGTGGGAACTCCAGCTTGTCGCTGAACTTATTATCTGTAATTCAAGAGTTCTAATTCCACATGGGATACAACTAAGGCATTCGATATAACATGAGATACAATCTCTACGTACTACGTCTACAAAAGATTATTTTTCTATGACTGACTTCAATACTTCTTTCTTTCCACACACACTATCATTCTACACTGTATTAATCCTATCTCTATTGTGAGGATTGCCAGGTGGCTTTCCTACTACTCAGCTTCGTCACTGGGCTGATCTAGTAATTCCTGTCTCTATTGTGTGGACTTATGAATTGCCTACCATTATACGCTCGTAGCCAAGTACGAGCGTAGATCCAAAGGACACGGTTCGCCCTTTTGGCCTAGTGCGAAGAGGCGTTATCAATTCTCTGGATGACGACACGGTCACTCCACTTCGACTTCACTTGTGTCTATTCTGTCTGTGCTCGACTCCTATTGTCAGGCCCTGGAGCTCGAGCCGAGAGGAACCTCACTGGATCGAATGATTTCCACAGCCGTTCTCTGCTTAAACAATGGCGACTTAAGCTTATATATCTCCAGCCAAACCCCGTGAAATTTTCTTGTCTCACCTTCCGAAATCATGCCGGGTTGACGTGGTCCGTGCATTGCTTACACAACTCACCGCCTTAGGGCGTGAGTCCACTAACCTATAAAATCCCACCTTTTTATTCTAAGGGTCGGATCACCCCAACACTACTCACTGGATCCCAAAATGAGATCATGACACTATCTATCTATCTATCTATCTATCTATCTATCTATCTATCTATCTATCTATCTATCTATCTATCTATCTATCTATCTATCTATCTATCTATCTATCTGTCGGTCTGTCTGTCTGTCTATCTAGTTATCTATCTTTCAATCTATCTGTTTTGCCTATCTACCTATCTATTTATCTATCTATTTATCTATCCATCTATCTATCTATCTATCTATCTATCTATCTATCTATCTATCTATCTATCTATCTATCTATCTATCTATCTATCTATCTATCTATCTATCTATCTATCTATCTATCTATCTGTCTATCTATCTATCTATCTATCTATCTATCTATCTATCTATCTATCTGTCTGTCTATCTGTCTATCTATCTATCTATTTATCTATCTATCTATCTATCTATCTATCTATCTATCTATCTATCTATCTATCTATCTGTCTATCTGTCTATCTATCTATCTATCTATCTATCTATCTATCTATCTATCTATCTATCTATCTATCTACCTATCTGTCTGTCTATCTACTTATCTATCTTTCAATCTATCTTTTTTGCCTGTCTGTCTGTCTGTCTGTTTATCTATCTGTCTATCTATCTATCTATCTATCTATCTATCTATCTATCTATCTATCTATCTATCTATCTATCTATCTATCTATCTATCTATCTATCTATCTATCTATCTATCTATCTATCTATCTATGTACGTTATTGTATTGGGCGGAGGGTGATTGTAAAAGTGAATAGCCACGGCTAAGATTTCACTATATGAGTCGTTGCCAAATAAGGAAAAGTGTCATACATTGTTCTTGTTACTACTAGAATCTATGGCAAGCACACAGATACTGATGATATATAAAATCATTTTCGTGGAAAAAAATGGCCTGACGAATGGCCCAAAAAATTTCATTTAGTTCGGTCTGATACTTAGGTAGACAAGTGAAGTTTAGGTGTAGAATTGGATGGAATTATTTGCTCCAAAATCTCTCATGGAATGGGGTGATTTAAAACAAGCATTGAATTTGCACATTATAATATTGATATGGAAATGAAACATTTCAGTGGATGCGAGGTATGTAAAACCAAGATATTCTGAGTCAATTTGTCCATAGGTGTTTGGTGTAAGTTGTCTTCCTCACCGTAAGTTCACATTTTCATGTCAAATGTTAATCCCCAGAAACGTAGGTACATTAGATCATTTTAAGAAAAAAAAAAAAAAAACGTTCCACATATTATTTATTGTTTTCTTTTAATAGCCAGGCAACGATGTTTTAGAAAATTGAAATAATTTGAAAAACACCCCAGGTCTTCATTGGTCAACTTGCACTTTCACGTCAAATCACCTCGACAAAAGTAATAATAATAATAATAGTTCGTCCATCAGGTATGATGATGACCTTAACAACACCAGAGGAATAAAGAACAGAAATTGTAGAGAATTTCAACACATGGACAATAAAGAGGACTAAAGGACACAGAGGACAGAATGGAAAGACTGTTCTTTCATGACTTATGGCTTCTCATGTGACTGATAAGTCCTATTTTTGCCCTGCAGACCCTTCCGCATAAATGACAAGAGTGCTCCGTTGGTTCAGTACCACTGGGCCTTTTCTTGCGCCGTTCTCTTTTTTTGATAGCCTGCTGGACTCTGTCAGCTTCCCATGCTTTGCTGCCTCTGGTAAGGGCCGCCCTCCAATTTGCACGATCAAGCGAGAGCTTTTCCCACTCACTCATATCAATGGCAAAGGCCTTCAGTGATTGCTTGAGAGTGTCTTTGTAACGTCTCTTTGGGGCCCCAACATTCCTCGTTCCATTGGAGAGCTCAGAGAAGAAGATTTGCTTAGGGAGTCTGGAGTCGGGCATTCTGACAACATGTCCTGCCCAACGTAGCTGAATTTTTTTCAGGTGGCAGAAGATGCTCAATTCCTTGGCACGATTGAGGACCTCAGTGTCAGGAATTTTATCCTGCCATTTGATCCTTAGGATCTTTCTAAGGCAGGCCAGATGAAAGTGATTTAGCTTTCTGGCATGCGATTGGTACACTGTCCAGGTTTCAGCCCCATAGAGTAGGGTGGGAAGGACCACAGCATTGTACACTTTCAGCTTAGTGTCTGTGCGAATGCCGGCGACATCCCATACTCTCTTTCGAAGCCTGCCAAATGCAGAGCTGGCTTTGCTGATTCTTGAGAGAATTTCAGTATCAACACGAGCCGCGGAAGACAGTGTACTGCCAAGATAGGTGAAGTTCTCCGACACCTTCAGAAGACTGTCATGGACTTTGATATTTGGGGTCACAGGATACTTGTCGTCTGGAGTAGGCTGATGGAGCACTTCCGTCTTCTTTGTGCTTATTGTGAGGCCAGAGTTGTCACAGGCACTAGAGAACTTATCAACACAGTTTTGCATGCTATCCTCATCGTGTGCCAGAAGTGCACAATCATCAGCAAATAGTAGGTCACAGACTTGAGTACTTTTGGTTTTGGTTTTTGCCTGAAGTCTCCTGAGGTTGAATAGACTGCCATCAGTTCGGTACTTGATGCTTACCCCTTGAGGAGGAGAGCTAAAGGCTTCTTGTAGCATAGCAGAGAACATGATGCTGAACAGAGTTGGGGCTAAGACACAACCCTGTTTTACCCCATTTGTGACAGCAAAGGGCTCTGAAACACTGCCGTTGCTTTTGACTGCAGCTTGCATGCCATCATGAAACTGGCGCACTATTGTGATGAATTCGGGTGGACACCCAAACTTCGCCAAGATTTTCCAGAGGCCTTCACGACACACTGTGTCAAATGCTTTTGTGAGGTCAACAAATGTGATATACAGCGCTTTATTTTGTTCCATGCATTTTTCCTGAAAAATTTCCTCGACAAAAGTAAGATCGGAATAATACACATGGAAGAACGGACTTAAAATTACAATTTCCAATTTTATTTCAGTGCAAACTGCTTTTTTATTAGGCCATGTGCAATAACCAAATTTAAATTTGCATGTGTAAATTTCAAATACCGTAGAGGGTACATGGACGTTTTTATTATTTTGATTGGTTTTGTTTTTGCATTTATAAAAAATCCATTGTTTCATCGTGCTGTCAACAGTTCTAATTTTCATTCTCCATCTTGGCGCCATTCTGACAGAATCGCACATGTCATAAAAAGTACCGGGGATCGAGATTTGCTTTTCCTATGCTTAGATCTGTTTGAAAGGAAGTATCGTCCGAAACCGAGCCAGCATCGAGACAGCCCAATATCTACAAATGTGAGTTTGTGATGGATTCAGTTGGCTCGTACATGTTGGCTTGAAGTACACATTTTGGCTGACGTAAGCATCACTGATTTTGCATGACTTTCAAATACATTGTCTAGATATTATCTTTGGATTTGATCTCCCTCAAGATCTACTCGATCTGCCTCCAGAAGGGTCCATTAGTGTGACAGATCTAATAATACAAATTCCAGATCAAAGCTTAGTCCTAGATTCTAAAGCTAGATCTACTAAGTCTACATTGTATGTAGAATAGAACTGATTAGTGTGTAAATACTGTTAAGCATTCTTCAGGTAGAGATTCATTAGCCAATTTGAACTCAGTGCATTTTTTTGTGGACATACATCTAGATCTAGATTTAGATGAAAATCAATGAAAGGAATCTGGTACAATGCCTAGTTTGTTGGAAATAGCAGCTACTGTTATATGTGTATATCAGTCCGGCACATCACGAACACCTATACTTTTTTTTTTTTTTGGTCAGCTGATCAGGCAGTTGGCAGTCACAAACACCATTATCAATGCTTTCTGGAGTTTGTTTTGTTTTGTTTTGTTTTTGTTTTTTGTCAGCTGATCGGTTGTTGGGAATCACCAATATCATTATCAATGCTGACAGATCCAAGAAATGGGTCTAACTAGATCTAGATTTAGGTGTTAACTCTCAAACTAGATCAAATTGTAGAGCTTTTCATTTTCTTCTTCTTTTTTTTTTTTTTACCAGCATGCCTCAAAGACGAACATTTCAGGTAGATTTAATCTTAACACCTTAACTTGAACAGGAGAACATGTGGTTGATTACATTCACTTAAATTATATATATTTTTTTTAAGCAGTCATTTTTCTACTCAAAATGTTACGTCTTTCCACCAGCTATTTACTATATCATTTTAAATTTTTATTTTCCTTTTCTCTGATGCCTTTGCAAACGATAGTCCACAATGGGTAGTTTAACATGCAGTGCTAAGCAGTTCCGTCATCCAAGGATCTCGCTCTTGAGAAGAAAGGTCCGGTTGTACCTTCTATGTCTGATGATCCCCCAGCATCGCCTCTGCCCATAGACCTGCCCGCATCACAAGTGTCTGCAGATCTTCCCATTCCTGGTGATATTCCCATCCATCCTGAGCCTGGAAACCCGCCTGCCCTTCCTGTGCCTGATCTTACATGCACCACACGTACCTGTATATCCAGCTGCACCACACAATACTTTACCAAAAGTTTTAAATTAATAATTCTCCGCCATTGGATACCCAGGATCTGTCTTAAGCCCCTGACGCTGTCGGTAAACGTCATTGTATACCAGGGATTAGTCTTCAGCCTTCTGACACGATCGTTGAAGGTTATTGTATACCAAGGGTTATTCTTCAGCCTTCTGGCACTGTCGGTGAATGTCATTGTATACCAAGGGTTAGTCTTCAGCCTTCTGACACTGTCGTTGAATGTCATTGTATACCAATCGTAGTCTTCAGCCTTCTGACACTGCCTGTGAATGTCATTGTATACCAAGCGTTAGTCTTCAGTCTTCTGACACTGTCGGTGAATGTCATTGTATACCAAGGGTTAGTCTTCAGCCTTCTGGCACTGTTGGTGAATGTCATTATATACCAAGGGTTAGTCTTCAGCCTTCTGGCACTATCGGTGGATGTCATTGTATACCAAGGATTATTCTTCAGCCTTCTGACACATTCGGTGAATGAAGGGTTAGTCTCCAGTCTTCTGACACTGTCGGTGAGTGTCATTGTATACCAAGGCTCTGTCGGTGAATGTCATTGTATACCAAGGGTTAGTCTTCAGTCTTCTGGCACTATCGGTGAATGTCATTGTATACCAAGGGTTAGTCTTCAGTCTTCTGGCACTGACGGTGAATGTCATTGTATACCAAGGGTTAGTCTTCAGTCTTCTGACACTGTCGGTGAATGTCATTGTATACCAAGGGTTAGTCTTCAGCCTTCTGGCACTGTTGGTGAATGTGATTATATACCAAGGGTTAGTCTTCAGCCTTCTGGCACTATCGGTGGATGTCATTGTATACCAAGGATTATTCTTCAGCCTTCTGACACATTCGGTGAATGAAGGGTTAGTCTCCAGTCTTCTGACACTGTCGGTGAGTGTCATTGTATACCAAGGCTCTGTCGGTGAATGTCATTGTATACCAAGGGTTAGTCTTCAGTCTTCTGACACTGTCGGTGAATGTCATTGTATACCAAGGGTTAGTCTTCAGTCTTCTGGCACTATCGGTGAATGTCATTGTATACCAAGGGTTAGTCTTCAGTCTTCTGGCACTGACGGTGAATGTCATTGTATACCAAGGGTTAGTCTTCAGCCTTCTGGCACTGTCGGTGAATGTCATTGTATACCAAGGGTTAGTGTTCAGTCTTCTGACACTGTCGGTGAATGTCATTGTATACCAAGTGACTGTCGTTGAATGTCATTGTATACCAAGGGTTAGTGTTCAGTCTTCTGACACTGTCGGTGAATGTCATTGTATACCAAGGGTTAGTCTTCAGTCTTCTGACACTGTCGGTGAATGTCATTGTATACCAAGTATTAGTCTTCAGTCTTCTGACACTGTCGGTGAATGTCATTGTATACCAAGGGTTAGTCTTCAGCCTTCTGGCACTGTCGGTGAATGTCATTGTATACCAATGGTTAGTCTTCAGCCTTCTGATACTGTCGGTGAATGTCATTGTATACCAATGGTTGGTCTTCAGCCTTCTGGCACTGTCGGTGAATGTCATTGTATACCAAGGATTAGTCTTCAGTCTTCTGACACTGTCGGTGAATGTCATTGTATACCAAGGGTCAGTCTTCAGCCTTCTGGCATTGTCGGTGAATGTCATTATATACCAAGGGTTAGTCTTCAGCCTTCTGGCATTGTCGGTGAATGTCATTGTATACCAATGGTTGGTCTTCAGCCTTCTGACACTGTCGGTGAAGGTCATTGTATACCAATGGTTGGTCTTCAGCCTTCTGACACTGTCGGTGAAAGTCATTGTATACCAGCCTTCTGACACTGTCGGTCAGTACCTATCACGGATAAGTAGACGCGAAACTTCTCGAGACACTCACAGTCACATCGTCGCCTTAAGCCTTTTGACACTGTCCTCCCTTTCAATTTTCGGAGGTGGCAGTTACCAATGCGTCCAGGTTATGCATAGACTTTCAAAAAATAATAAGGCCAGACATTTTAGACTGTTGGCTTGGATTTATGCAGTTCTGTTTACACTCATGGAATGACGTATGTCACTCCTTCAAGAACAAGAAGTAGGAATTCCACAGATATATTGGCACCTGATATTCGACTGCAAATCTAGAAACATTGTAAACACTGAGGTTTTATAATGGACTGTCTTATGAAGAAGTTATCAAAACTATTGGGATTGCCATTTCAGTTCAAGTGAGTCAACACAAAGCAACTTTTCAAACATTTTTTGTTCTTTCTGTTCATTGAACGGGTGATAATGCTTGTAGACTTATAATTTTATTGTTATTTATTGTGACCGGAGCTACGCCTCACACGAGACCCCGTTTGACATCCCGCCATTTGGATATTTTTCTGTCTTTTCATTCCAACGTGTGAGAGTTAGGAGAGAACGGCGTGGTAGACACACACGGGCTTGTGTTATGCTTTTTCTGTCTGTCGAAAGTAAGTTGAAGCGTTAAACATACATTTTAGTTGTATTTTGTAGAGTTAAACTTTACAGAATACGGTTCTGTTTGTTCATTGGATCTTACTCTCATAGGCTCACACGAGAGGCATGGAATCTATGAGGTGTGATGAGAAAGTGTACCTGTATCTTGTCCATAATGTAAGGGAGGTGAGGCATTCACTCGATTGAGCTTTGGGCCAATCTTATTCTTAGAGGAAAGAGAAAGAAAGACAGAGCGAGACGAAAAAAGAAAGTTTGCGAGCACATGTTGCATGTAAAAGAAAATAAGTAAATAAAAGTCAGTAAAAGGCGACTTTGCTCTGCTATGAAAGATAAAGTGCCACTTCTTTCTTGGCCACCCAGGAGTGCGCTTTCAATGAACAGATAATATGTCATTTTGACATTCACGTCGGACTGGAATGAATCCAGACCCTCTCCCCTCCCCCCCCCTCCCTTCTCCTTAGCCAGCGGAGAATTCCTCCGTCACTTTGCAACTCCAAAGTTTATGTCGGGCTAAGAAACGATACACAAGCAGCGGAAATGAAGCATCCTACTTTTCTCATTGATCGTTACAATCCGCACCAGATACGCGGAGTAGAGTATCGATCCGATCACGTGAAACGCGGGTATCGCTCTCATGTATCTCAGATTGAAAGACAAGCATTGATTCTGACCACGTCTCTGTGTTCTCGTCACAACCTTTTTCAATCGTACATTTAATTATTTCAGTCCCTGGTGTGGGAGTTGCTTATCATCTATGTCGTAACCAACTGCAACAACAGCACCACCGCCAACAGCAATAACGCCAATAGTAATTACAGCGAGGACGACGACAACAGTAACTCTAACAACAACAAAATACAACAGTAATAATAATGTAACAACGACCACTATAACAATAACAGCAATAATAATGACAATAACATCATTGCTAAAAGCAACAAAAGTAACAATTACTTTGATAATAATAATAATAACACCCAGAGGAGCCACAATAACAAGAACACTAAAATGATGACGACAACAACGACAGTGACACCTATAGCCTACGTCATCAGTTGGAATGAGTGATAGGTACGTTTACGTATTCACCTCTAACGCAAAACGTTTGGGCTGCGTGCGTACTCATAACAGCAGCCGTTATTAATATCTCATAAAAGAGTTGCAGTCCCTTTTCATGTCCTGGCCTGTTAGTTTCGTCTATATGACAATAAAAAAAAATAAAAAAAATGAATGTTTGACTGAGATATTGTCGGTTGACTTGCGGGACCTCAGAATCAAAGTTTTGAGAAAATCAAGATTAGAAAATCATGAGTAATATATTCAAAGCAATTTTAAACAAAAATAGCAGAAGGATTAAACACCGCACACAATTCGATGACGTAGAACACACACCGGAATACTATATTACTGACCTTGTTAATTTGCATAGTTTTTAAAAATATGAATCGGCTCAGTAGCAAAACAGTCCGACTTACGCTCGGAGATTGCGCGATCTGCGCTAATTAGATCTGAACTGAAAACCTATCTCTTCAGAAAACACTTTGATGTGTAGTCTATTGGTGTTTTGTGCGTGTGTGTGAAGGAGAGAGAGAGAGAGAAAGAGAGAGAGAGAGGAGGGAGAGATAGTGTTTGTGTGTGTGTGTGCCTTTGTGTGTGTTGTCAGTTGCTAGGAATGAGATTTGTCTGTTTCTGCATGTTTTGTAAAGCGCATAGAGCATCTTTGGATATGCGCTATATAAATGAACTTTATTATTATTATTATTATTATATACTTGAGTGTACGTCGATCACCAATGGCTACCCCAGCCCCTTTTCGCCTGATTAGTCAATCTGACTACCGCCCATTGATACAAACTGACTAAACCCGCACGCCCCCAGGTCAATCTGAATATTCCATGTGTTGTCACCAGAGATATGTTAAGATATCTCTGGTTGTCACTTTACATTCGTGAACACCATACCAAGTTTTGTTTCAGCAAACCTTCACCAGTCGCGCTTTTTGGTAAACATGTTGCACGGATATGCACTGTCCATATCCATACAACATGCTGTACGGGTATACACTTCCAAAAAAATAAGTCTTTGAAATGAATTTGAGTATACTATTACTGCCATTAAAAACGATTACTTTAAGTATATCAATATTTCCTTAAAAAAAAAAAAATGCACGTTCTTGAGGGCAGGAAGGAGAGGGGGTGGGGGGAATTATAAGAGATTCAATGCTGGACTGGTGGAAGGGACTCAAGGAGTGATAAAGATCCACGTGTCAGTGATGTGCGCAATACTCGCCTTGATCCGAGCACGGTCAATCCGCCATACGTCACTGGCTCACTTGAAACTTGGTAAATAATTAATTTAAAAAGGCGTCATGTTTCGGTAAGTATCACATATGATGTAAACATGAGCCCAGCCAGTATTATTATGTTTACAAAGAGAATAAAATTAGATTTCAACGCCACAGAGTCTCGCATGGCGCGCGGTCAACGAGTTGATCACTCGTACTTTATGCCCACAACAAGGGCTACAACTGTGAGATCGCAGAATGAATAATAACAGAAAATGTACTGAGTTACCTCCCACCTAATAACGAAATGTCCTAAGTAGAAGACAAAAGGTTCTGTTTATTGGGCGCGCCAGGACATACGCAATCATAGCGTGAATCACCCCGAGTAGAGCCAGGCAAAAGCCGCTCAATCTAGGCTGGATTGGCGGGAAGTTGTTCAAGAATATCGAAATTGTTCAGTCATGTTCGACAAAATTAATCAATAGACGGCTTTGATATCGTGAGATACATTAACATAAAACATAACTCACTAATTTCAGTGGGATAGACACATTGTCAAAAAGTCTAGTAAACAGATAGATGGATAGATAGATAGATAGATAGATAGATAGATAGATAGATAGATAGATAGATAGATAGATAGATAGATAGATAGATAGATAGATAGATAGATAGATAGATAGATAGATAGATAGATAGATAGATAGATAGATAGATAGATAGATAGATAGATAGATAGATAGATAGATAGATAGATAGATTCATGTAAAAATCTTGGTCTACTTATGTTTTGAAGAATCGCCGTCGTATTTGCTACAAAATCTTATTTTCATTTAATCTCTCCCGCCCCTGAGAACTAGTGGAAAAATCTGTGATAAACCTTTACTAACATACTTAAAAACCAGTGTTTAAAAGTGCTGGATGGATGTTGTATGCTGTTCTTTGAGGGGTGCGACGAAAAATGATTTAGAAATAATCATGAATAAATCAGTCAGGATTTACCCAAAGAGACACATTTTTCAAGGGAGGTGTCAAATATTCAGCATTATCTCCTGTACAGTGATGTATGATAACTGTTGTCCAGGGAGGTCAGAATAGGTCTGTTATCATGCATTATCACGTCATCTGTTGCTAGAGACGCCGTTGATTTACGTCACAAACATGTGCGAGAGAAAACTGAAAAATTAACAGCCAAGCAAAGGAGATTAATTTGGTGCTCGGATTTCTTTTGTTAGACATTAATTTAGTGACACACACACGCACATTTATAGACATATTAAGCACGCACACAGACAGACACACACACACTGATGTCCATGGCGCATGAATATTGCTCCACAGTTATGTCCCCAATAGTCAAATATCACACTTACCCGCCCGGGTAGGCCAGAACACATGGTGGGGATAAGGGGTTGTGGGGGTTAGGTGGGCCAGTCGACATCTACAGGCTTACATGTTTTAGGGGGCGTACTCTCTCTGGTAAAGGCAGGACGAGGGGAACTTGATACAGAATTGTGATAACGTAAAGAGAAGCGAGTGATACCTTTCAGCATAAAGTATTGCATGATAATCTTTTAACACTGATAAGACTGAGAAATTATTAAAACAGATACGAAAACTGGAAACAGATAATTATGTCCCAAGCTTATTCTCTCTTTAGTGAATTTAAGAGAAACATAACTTATTTGAACAGGGTCCAATGGGAACTCACATTTCCCATCTGGCCTGAGCCTAATACCAGCTGCTCTTGGGCCTGCTGCCCCCTCCCCCTGCCCCCCTCCAATACCCTCCAAACACATACAGTGTTAGATGTGCATCCCCAACATCCCTAGCATAAACCAATCCAATCATGTGTCAGCAATCATTCATCACTCTGTGTACATTAAACATCGTTCTGACATACAACACGCCGTGTTTGCTGAACTCAGATCATCTTTGATGAAAAATAGTCGTTTCCTGGTTGCCATAGACAAGACAACAAAGAGAACCGTAAAAAAAATCAGGAAAAAAGAAATGCATCTCACGGGGTGGTTAAATGTCTCGGACAAATGAAATGTGAGCTTAAACCATATATGTACAATCTTTCAAGTTATGGTAGGTTCAGGCTTGAAACATATGACACTGGAGAGGGCATCTCCTTTTATAGCCATTCATTAAATATAAATGACATAATAAACGACATCATTTGCATACACAAGCTATTACAATGTTTAAGTGTATTCTATCTTCGCACCCCGGATGTTCGGAATAATATTTTTACTGTCTTTAGCATGCACAATTAAAGATCATTCTGACCAGATGCTTTTCATCTCCGTTATAATTCAGGGACCGGTGTGCAACTTCAATCAACCTCGAGGGCTGGCTAATTATACCTGGAGGGCCAGACCCAGCCCGAGGGTCATTGGCTGCCCATGTCTGGTTCAACTAATCAAATTACCATAGTGGCCATTTATAAAATACGCAAGCTAGTGGTGGGGGTAGGGGGTAGAAAGAGCCACCAACGTATAAAGAGGGTAAATGGGGTGAGGGGTTGGGGTGGGGCTAGGGATGGGGCCCCCAGAGTACGAAAAGGGGGCGGGGGGTCAAATCACCAGAATCGAACATTGGGACACGTATATTAAGGCAAGAAAAACTTAACAACAGAAAGTTTACATAGATCTCTTGACGTTCTCTGCCTGTTCACTAAGTAGAACTTTTATGTTACGTTCCCAAGTCTGGCATTCTTAAGTTGTAACATATAAAGTGCAAAGTCCTGACTCTCTATATTTCAGTTGGCTTCTCGTCTTGAAGGTTAAAAACAAAAACAAAACATATCTGACCCGATCGCACACAGAAATATAAATGTTCAGGCAAGCATATCTTTACATACTTGTCCTCCCACCTCCTCCCACCCTGTGCACCCGCAACCACACAAGTGCACAAAATATGGGGAAGGGGAAGCGGGTGGAAAAAGGAGAAACAATGTTAAAAAAACAGACAGTGTCAATTCCATCCGCCCCCCGCCAACTTCCACACACACACACATCCCAAGTCTAATCTGACTTGCTGTGTTTGCCAAAAGCCTGGGACATTTGCTCCTCTAGCCATTTTGACGGACCATAACCCATAGCTCGCGTTACTCCCCTTAGCTAACGGCTCAATATCCAAGGGAGGTAAATTGACCGAGTAGATTGTTATCCCTGGGTTGTGCCCCCTGACTAATGGGCCAGCAGGGTGAGTCGGTGCTGGGGTGGCGTTGACGTTCTATGGGAAATGAATTCCATCCAACAAAACCAACTTCAGCAAACCATAAACGTCTGACTTTTATGAACTTCAACGGATGAAAGAAAAATGAAAAAATGCTAGGCTTGGTTGACACTGAGCCTGTTACGTCAAAGTGGAAGTGGGACAGGCACATTCTGCATTACTTCCTCACGTTTAGTCCCTAACCGGGACCCAGGGATATTCTTTTTATCCCCTTCATAACTTATGACGCACGTGGTAAGTAACATCTTTAGTGGTAAGATACTGCCCTGACGTACGTACATTGACGTACGTCATCGAGTCATCAGCTATAATCCAATGTTATATTTAACCTGCAATAAACTACATCATATTATTTAAGAATAAGAGTGTTGTTGTTTTTTTTGTGTTTTGCAACCGTAACGAGAAACTGATGAAAAAATAATACAAAATGTGCCAATCCGAAAAAGCAAAAATTGATGTAAATTGAGAGGTCTCTGGGGTTACCTTTTAGCTTGTCTCTGGTTTCCTTTCTCTGTTTTTCCTTTCTGTTTAAAGTAAGTTCTGGTGTTGGAAATTGTCCACCTCATGCGGTTTATCATCATGAATTGGTTACAAATCTTCTGATGAAGGAAAACAGAAATGACATAGATGATCAGGACTACTCTTGTTAAACTCACAACACGACCATATAAACTTGGAAATTCACTCTATCTTCGCAGGGCCAAATGGAATTGCCCAAACTTGGAAATAAAACTTAGTCAGGAAAGGGATCGAGAAATGGAACTGGGACACGTTCTGGATCCCTTCCTGCTGGCTGGTTGCCATGGCATCAGGCCAGAAATTCTTCACCCGGAAGTGACTCATAATTTTCGTTCGGAATAAAAAATTTTGCGCATGTGATGATCTCAATTCACAGAATTTTAGACTTCAGACATGGGACAGCACTCTTCTCGCACAACATTTTTGAGTTTAATAGAGGGAAATCCACAACCTTCGTGCCCTCGGAGGGGTAGAGGGGAGATGTCTCCAGGATGTGAAAAGCATGGGGGAGACGAGGGGCTTCTGATAACGTACGTACGCTTTTCAGTTATGGTAGTGAATTAAAAAATTTTGGTTTTACCATTTTACCTTCGCGTGTTGAGATGCCTGGCCTGAGAGGCCTCGTGTTCTGAACAAAGATACAGATCGAGCAGATGTCGTTAGGGAAGTGCTGGGAACTCTTGTACCAGATCAGTGGCAGGGGTGAGTGTAGCAGGCTGAGGGACGTAGCAGCACGTGTGTACTACGAGGAATGAACCGGTTTGTGATCGGTTGCTGAATCTGTGTGAATAGGTAGAATAAGCATGGCGTCACAGAGTGTTTCTGTTTTGTTCTTCCGTAAGTAAAGATGTCCGGTAGATCAGCTGATTAGTGTAATTTCGAGACCTGTCTAAGCGGTTAATTTGCCTGCTGGTTGCATTGCAGTTGATTACTATGACAATGGTGGAAAGGATAGATCCATGCTGGTCAGAGTCACTACCATCCATGTAAAAAAGGGAAAAGAAATGAAAGACTTGACGGAACTTCTCTCATTGAACATGTACACATGCCATTGATTACTGTGGCGACCTACTTTTACCTCGCTTCCCGTTGGTTCGTGGGCTCGCAATGCAAGTCATCCATCGAATCAAAATCGATGCGTTAGTCGCCATGTTGATGCCTGGGTCCGGACACTAAAGATGGCGGATATGCGCATGCTACCAATACACATTTTAAAACCCGCATGGCGGATTGATATCGTACACTGCAAGAGTAATTTAAGTTTCAAAATTAATATGAACAAACTTTAAACTAACGCAAGTGCGTAAAAATGTGCTGGTAGCAATAGCTGAACGATGTTCGGGTACAAACTCACCGAGATGGCAACAGACGAGGATGAGCTGGCTAGCTGGTCACTGCAACGTCAACAAGAACATTTGGGGGGGGGGGGGGGTTCGTTCCGGGAAAGACTGAAAATAGACATAACTTCTATGTTGAATTCAGTAATTTCAGCTATCACAATATTCAAGGGACTAGCTCTTTTCGGGAAAACTGCAGTTTAAAATGCTCAGTGGATATTGATGTTTTGTGACGTTAAAAATAAATTAATAAAAGACATAAACTAGAATTTAACATAATAAAATAAATGATTACGTAAAAAGAAAAAAAAAATATTGAAATACAAAAAAAAGAATGAATGAATATCACACAGAGTAGGACAAACCGGTAACCACTCAAGAACGTGCATATGAAAATGAAGAAGATGAAAAAGAAAAGGCAGGACAAGAAAAAAGAATAGAAAAATCTGCAGCGATGACAAAACTTCTTTTGCAATGAACTTCTCATGATGTCCCACTCTAGGTCTCAGACTTTCATTAGAGTCACAGTGGGTTCAAAGCAATGGACTATTTAGGATTTTTGTTTGTGTGTGTGTGTGTTTTGTATACTTCTTCAATCTAAATTGGGAAATTTACCTTAGTGTCAATTCACACCAGTTACAATTGGAGCAGACACGTCGTCGTGTCTGTGGAGTGGTGGGGATTCGTGTTTTTTTTTTTTCAATTTTGCCCCAGCAGCAGCCGAATCTGCTCTTTTCAATTTCCAACTGCCCAGGTATCTTTAAAGTGCGCAGCGTGCACACGGGCCATCCGAGTTTTTCGTCTTTATCAGATATGGCTAGGTGCTCGATGCCACGTACCATCGGATCAGGGACAGGAAATTATGAAAAAGTTCCCAAAATTCCAACATGCAGTCACCGACTGGGAACCAAACTCGGTACCTTCGGCATGAGAGGCAAGCAGCTTGTCTCTAGACCACTGTGTCCAATGTGTGTTTGAAAAGGAAACAAACAAAAACCCAGACGTGACAATTTCTTTCATTTGCGCGAGAATTCGTGAAATATCCACTGGGTTGCCAGGACCCTCACAGATATCAAACATTCCTAAGGCCACATACAATTATAACATCATGATTTTTCCAGGGTGAGTACAATAATTAGCTTGTTTTAAAAAACACAAAAGAAGATAGAGAAGAAGAGTAAAAAGAAAAAAAAAAAGATGGGAAAATCCACGAGTGACTATGCCATTCTTTTGCACGAACTATGAATGATCATATCAAGCATTTTTAAAATACTAGTTATTTGACAAGAAAAGCTCCAACCCCA
The DNA here is from genome assembly GCA_963931925.1 of Onchidella celtica. Taxonomy (NCBI): domain Eukaryota; kingdom Metazoa; phylum Mollusca; class Gastropoda; order Systellommatophora; family Onchidiidae; genus Onchidella; species Onchidella celtica. The sequence goes on along the minus strand of OZ007583.1, from coordinate 3,641,492 downwards.
AGGACTTTGGAAGTCGGACACTGACAAAAAAAAAAACAATAAAAAAAAGACAACAGCCCTGCCACCATTATAAACAGAGATTATGTGTTGTCAGCAGAACTAGGAACAGGTGCAAAATTACGATGGGATATCTTACAAACCCCAGCAAAAAATAATTAAAAACTCTCTTTCATCCACTCATCATTTCATCCATTCAGTTTTTTTTTATCCCCAACCCCCAGAGCCGGATAAAAACTTTTAGAGGCCCTAAGCACTTACAAGATTTTGATACTCCAATACACTGTACAGGCCATCTAAAATATACACAGAAACAAACCATGAAATACATTGATACGCGTAAAAATAATGAAAAAAGCGAGACGTATACGCAAATACACATGTACTTACATTATTTAGTTTATTGTGTGTGTGGGGTTGGGGTGTGGGGGGTTGGGGTGGGTGTGGGGTGTGGACCATGGTTCAACTGGACCATTTGCAGTTTTGCAGTTTTGCACCGTTTAGCCCATGGTAAATCCGGCTATGAAAAATGTCTGTGGTGACCCCCCCACCTCCCCCACCCTAGTTCCCTTGATTCTCTAAACACGTGCTTGATTTTCGGGTTAATCCAGCCCTGCCCAACCCCTATCGCCCTTTCCACCCATGCTCACCAGTACCCGTAAACCCTCGTCCTTCCTTGCAACCCCCTTTCCCCGTCTCTGCTTCCTTGAATCAAGGTTCTCATTGAAGCCTACTTTTTTTGTTTTGTTATCTACCTGTTTCTTTCCCTTATTCTTGCCCAACTCCTGTGTCTATTTTTGTCTCCATACCCATCCAAATCTTTTTCTTTGTTCCCTCGTCTCATCCTCGCCCATTTCCACCTCAACACTTACACGCCCAAATATAATAGACGCCCACGAGCCACCCGAGGGTTATGACGTTATGATACCCAAGAGCTCTACATGTCAAAGGTCTCAGACCCCTGGTCTATAGCCACGTAATCTGTCTAAGGATGCAGACCAATTGTCCCCAGATTTGTTTACATGCTGCCATTACTTGCGTTGACCCAACTGAACTAGGTCAAATAGGTCACCTTTCATCAGCTAATAGAAGATTTACAGTAAGAGAAATAAAACCAGCGGGGCACGCGTTGTTTTTTTGCGTACTCACTTTACCAAATTCAGGAGCGGGACTGCAACACATCCACACACACGGGTCATCGTAAGCGAGTTCTCGCCCTACCGAACACTGCCATAGGTGCTGCAATCTCTGTACTGTGCTTGATATGACTCTGAACGTCACCAAATATCCCTGGGATGTGTTGTGTTGGAGCTGTCCTGTGATTGGGGGTCTGTTGCTGCCCCGCTCCTGAATTTAGTAAGGCTAGTACGAAAAAAAATCGCACCAGCGCCGCAATGGCTGCAATGGGGATCTTGAAATATGATGTGAAAGTTACCCAATGTGAACCATCATGTAGCAGTATGTACGAGACAGAAAAAAAAGATAACGATACCATAATGTCTGTTGTTGTTGTGGCTGATGTTGTTGTTGATGTTGTCGTATTGAGGACGGTGAAGTGGGGTTTGTGTTCACACGTTTTGCGCACACCAGCTAGCGGGGAATGAGTGGGAGACACCAACAATGGAATGTCTTACACAGCTGATTTTTTAAAAAACAACTGAGTTGTGTTTACTGTTCCACTATCGGGTTGAGCCTTAATCATTGTAGCTTATTTTATAATCATAACTTCAATCATCGTACGAAAACTTTATATATATAGACCTGTGTGAGTGGTTGGTCGGTGAGTAAGTGAGTTTCCTTTGGTGTGGCGTAGATATTTAGTTTCGCTGGTGTCTTCCTAGTAATTTATTGTTCACTATACAGTTATTAAACTTTAGTATTATTTAATCTATCGTCGGATCTCGTGTTTATTTATTTTACAGCTGTAATAGTTTCGTTTTCTAAAGGGTTGTAGTTAGATCAACTAACTCCCCCCTACTATAACGTGCTAGAACAACCTCAGCTGTTACATATTGGGGGCTCGTCCGGGATCCGACCATATTCGAGCGGACCAGATCAAAATTACTAGATTTATTTACATAGTTTATTGTAGGAATATCATCGACAAGCTATCTACAATATGTCGGAGGTTATTGGAAGGCTTAGCCAGGAAGCGGACGCCATGGAGCTCACTGGGCAGGAGAGACGGGACTACCTCCGTGAAGGCCTGGAAAGAGAAAGACAGCTGGAGGCTGAACGACAGGCTCGGGAGAAGGAGGCTGAACGACAGGAGAAGGAGGCTGAACTAAAGATCATCCATACAAGACTTGTTTTATGCAACTACATGAAGTGCAACTGACCAGCAGAAACCAACCAGAGACAATGTTCAAACTGCTGGTTGAATGAGATCAGCGAACTTTTTTTTCTTGAAATTCTGACGACTTTTTTTTTTAAACGGAACAGTTTTTATTACAGGCAATCTGACACGAGGTCATCAATATATGCCAGACTTTCATGTGAGGGACAGACAGACAATATATCCTGCTTCTAATTGCGGATGTATGGGGACAATCGAACGTAACTGCATTTATATGCGGACGTTTTTATATATTATATATAATTTTGTTTGGGCTCATCCAATAATTCTCATGTTACCACAGTTGTTGTTTGGTCGTTTTTTGTTTCCTTCTTTATTGTAGTTTTTGGTGAAATATTGCACCAGTCGGTAGTATACAAAAATACTCAGTCATTTCGCACAGCGTGGGCCTCTGGGTAGCGTATGTATGTTCTCTCTCGCCCTCTCTTCGAGATAATGAAACCCAAAAAAAAGAAACCTCGTCTATAAGAAACTTACACGCGTATCTCAGGGAATTCCCGAAATCTTTCAATGATAACATGAAATCAAATCGGATTTTGGTTCTTCTAGGGCTTGATTAGGAAGGAAGGATATTGTAAACTGGTCTTACATAATCAGCACATAATATTGATTATGCCCTGCGAATAGATAGTTACGAAATAGCATCTTATTCAAACAATAACATAGATCCAGGACATTCTTTCGAAGACTGTACGCTTGTTCCTGATATTGAAAGTGTAGTACCAGACTTGTTCCTGATATTGAAAGTGTAGTACAAGATGTTACAGCTGGGCGTAAAGATTCTAAATCACTTTTCCAATTTAGGTGTTGTTTTGATTTCTTTGGCTCAGAACTCTTTCCAGGTTCATTTTGAAAAAAGTCGTTTTTGGTTTTTTTTTACCCACAACACTTCTCCTCTCCTGCCTAGCCTCCCCTCCCTTCCACCCATCCACGCCCCCCCCCCCTCCCAAACACACACAAACTGGCCAGCAGCTATCTTTTCTAGAATAAAAAAGCATTGCATCTGCAGCTTCTTAAAAAACAAATGGCATCATAGAGTGACTTGCCAGTTTTTTTGTCCTACATTAACTGCAATGTAATTATTTTGGTATTTATTTAGTTGTATCAAAGCTTTTTGGTATTACTACTTTGAAAACACATTAGCTTGTGCTGGTGACATGGGAAATTTTAATGCTGACACAGATTCCACAATTAAACAAGTTGCCAGTGAGATGTAATGTCGTTTGTTTCTGACCTGATGCGCTTTTTATTTCTCAGTCAAACTTTTGCAATAGCACAATCTGGCAGCCTATCCTATAGTGCTTGGATTTAACGTTCAATATTCCGAGGTCACTCCTCTAAAGCCATAGAAAATATTCTGGAATATAATCACAATATTTGCAGATCTGTGAGATCTTTTTTTTTCCCCACCCAGCCGAATTTTTGTTGAAAGTTGTTGTCCAAGCAGATAGGACTTTAACTGGGGCATGAGACAGATGCTGATTGAAAATGCATATTTTTTTAATCACGGGAATGTTGATTTTTGTGTTCTTTCCCACCCCCCACCCCCCTCCCTCCCCGATTACTTGAACCAGTTGTGAGATCGAACAACGCAGGAAAAAACAACAACCCAAAAAGATGAAGGACCCAGCTCTAAAAGGCCCATCTTTAAAGTACGTCTACGGGAAATGAAAGGGGTTGGGGGGACGGGTAGGGGGGCGGAGGGGGGGGGCAGGGTTTTATACGCGTAGTATGTTATGGTGATGAAACTAAAAAAAATGTTTCGTTTTATTTAGATGTGAGTTGTTTGTTATTTTTTTTCAAGTAAGTTATAAATTTATACAAAAACTAAATATTGGCGTGGACAGTCTAATATGTCATGCACAATGCCATTTCAGCGCCGTTATCGTTGGACAGTCGCTACTTTCATGGCCTTACGATGGTACATGGAGGAAGGGGGGGGGGGGTGTTGAAGCTAAACGTATGGAAGGGGAATTGGGAGGGGAGGGAGGGGTAAAACCTGAGCCAACTCCAACTCCAACTCCAACTCCAACTCCAACTCCAACTCCAACTCCAACTCCAACTGAAAGTCCAAGTCCAACTCCAACTCCAACTCCAACTCCAGCTCCAGCTCCAGCTCCAACTCCAGCTCCAACTCCAACTCCAACTCCAACTCCAACTCCAACTCCAACTCCAACTCCAACTCCAGCCTGCCCACTTTACGGATGTCCCCCCCCCCCCCCTGGGCCAACTCCAACTCCAACTCCAACTCCAACTCCAACTCCAGCCTGCCCACTTTACGGGTGCCCCCCCCCCCTGGGCCAACTCCAACTCCAGCCTGCCCACTTTACGGGTGCCCCCCCCCTGGGAACACTCCAACTCCAGCCTGCCAATTTACGGGTGCCCCCCCAACCTGGGCCAACTCCAACTCCAGCCTGCCCACTTTACGCATGCCCCCCCCCCTGGGCCAACTCCCACTCCAGCCTGCCCACTTTACGGATGCCCCCCCCCCCCACCTGGGCCAACTCCAGCATGCCCACTTTACGGGTGCCCCCCCCCCCCCTGGGCCAACTCCAACTCCAGCCTGCCCACTTTACGGATGCCCCCCCCCCCTGGGCCAACTCAAGCCTGCCCACTTTACGAATGTCCCCCCCCCCCCGGGCCAACTCCAACTCCAGCCTGCCCACTTTACGCATGCCCCCCCCCCCTGGGCCAACTCCCACTCCAGCCTGCCCACTTTACGGATGCCCCCCCCCCCACCTGGGCCAACTCCAGCCTGCCCACTTTACGGGTGCCCCCCCCCCTGGGCCAACTCCAACTCCAGCCTGCCCACTTTACGGATGCCCCCCCCCCCCTGGGCCAACTCAAGCCTGCCCACTTTACGGATGTCCCCGCCCCCCCCCCCCCCGGGCCAACTCCAACTCCAGCCTGCCCACTTTACGGGTGCCCCCCCCCCCTGGGCCAACTCCAACTCCAGCCTGCCCATTTTACGGGTGCCCCCCCCCCCTGGGCCAACTCCAACTCCAGCCTGCCCACTTTACGGATGTCCCCCCCCCCCCTGGGCCAACTCCAGCCTGCCCACTTTACGAATGTCCCCCCCCCCCTGGGCCAGCCAACTCCAGCCTGCCCACTTTACGGATGTCCCCCCCCCCCCTGGGCCAACTCCAGCCTGCCCACTTTACGGATGTCCCCCCCCCCCCTGGGCCAACTCCAGCCTGCCCACTTTACGGATGTCCCCCCCCCCCCCCGGGCCAACTCCAGCCTGCCTACTTTACGGATGTCCCCCCCTCCCCCTGGGCCAACTCCAGCCTGCCGACTTTACGGATGTCCCCCCCCCCCCCCTGGGCCAACTCCAACTCCAGCCTGCCCACTTTACGGATGCCCCCCCCCCCTGGGCCAACTCCAGCCTGCCGACTTTACGGATGTCCCCCCCCCCCTGGGCCAACTCCAACTCCAGCCTGCCGACTTTACGGATGTCCCCCCCCCCTCCTGGGCCAACTCCAACTCCAGCCTGCCCACTTTACGGATGTCCCCCCCCCCCTGGGCCAACTCCAACTCCAGCCTGCCGACTTTACGGATGCCCCCCCCCCCTGGGCCAACTCCAGCTCCAGCCTGCCGACTTTACGGTATTTCCCCCCCCCCTTGGGCCAACTCCAACTCCAGCCCCCCCCCCCCCCCTGGGCCAACTCCAGCCTGCCGACTTTACGGATGTCCCCCCCCCCTGGGCCAATTCCAGCCTGCCGACTTTACGGATGTCCCCCCCCCCCCCCCCCCCGCATGTAAGGAAAACAAGGGAAAGGAAACACAAGTTTGATGATCGTTTTCTCCATCTGAAAATCTCGTGTGGAGTCTCGTCGTCTCAAGAAATTAGAAATACAAGCATTCGTTCTTTCTCGGGGTTATTTTGCATTTTTTTTACACCATGGCATATTCAAAAGATGTTGATCAAATAGGTCAAGCCAGTGACCTACATAATATACTAGACTGCGTAAGCCCTTTGTTTCGCAACACGCAAAGTGAAACCCACTCGTGGAGCTCGGTCGCCATTTTTCTAAAATGGCAAAACAAACCACATGTGATTATATAGGTCATGAGTCGTAGAAAGGCCAGGTTTTTTCTTGTATTTTCGTGTCCCCGATCCTATTGGGGGTAGGATCGAGTGCCTAGTCTTCTCGGATAAGGACGAAAAATTCGGAGGGCCCGTGTGCACGTTGAGCACGTTAAAGAAACCTTGGCAGTTGGAAATCGTAAAGAGTATACCGTACAGGCCGCTACCCGGGCAAAATTGAAACTAAAAATTAATAGATTAAAATCCAGCCATATCACCTACCCCCTCCATATCTCCAACAACAAACAAATGTGTATAATTAATGATTAATTATTAAAAATAGGGAGAACTCCTAAAGGCAGACTACACTGAGGAATTCACCTTCTGCAACACTGTTGATTCCACGCGTATCGACCATGTCGTTCCAATGGATCAAATCAACACTGTCGAGAGGGGGACAGTGCACCATGGGCTAGGCACTTTCTCCATACCCACAGCCCAGGCATGCAGCACAAAAACTATTTAGCTGCTGACCGTCTGCCAAGACGAAACGAGCCGATTAATATATACTAATGGCACATAGACACATTGAAAGAAAAGAAAATGGATGGGTTATAAAAAATAAAAAAAAAAGTAATCTGGAAGAGCAAATATGCGTACATGACTTTTGTTTCTGCTGTTGTCTTTCATTCATCCTCACTATCTACGCCCTGCTTTCCTCTTGTCTTTCACCCACACTGTCGCGCCACATCCTATTGCTGTGTCGTTTTTCTTCACATCTATGATATTTGCCAGACCATTTGTCACTCACACTATTCTTTTCATACTGCTGTCTCTTTCAGTTTCTCCTAAATAGCTCATTCTCAGTTAGTCATTTTTCTGTCCTTTACATGCAGGATAGATCTAGGTTACTCGGGAGAGAGTGATGAAATTTTCTGTTCATATTAATTAAACAACACAAAAAAAAAAAAAAAATCATTTACAGGTTTAAAATTTGATTTACATTTATTTCTGACGAGCAACTGCCCCCACCAATGAACGGGAATAAATAAAGTTAGTAATCAGGAGTAAATTAGCAATGATCCGCTTCTCGACCGATGTTTTGCCATAATAATATTATTGCAATGGCTTCCATGTGTGGCCTCTTCGCGCCGCCTTACCGTGCGCAATCTAGTATAACAGCAGCATGTCTCTGGGTCAGGAAAATTTATGGAACACATGGAACTCTCTGTTCAAAAGGCTCTGTGGATTGAAACTCGCGGATCCCTCAGTTGTCATTCTACACGAAATGCCGAACAAGAGGTTGTTAGGCGAACGTAGTAGAATAACAGAGGCAGAGAGAGAAAAAGACTGAGTGGCGTTTATCGCCGAGCTATAGCTCACTGCATGAAACACTACTGTCAACACTGCATGAAACACTACTGTCAACACTGCATGAAACACTACTGTCAACACTGCATGAAACACTACTGTCAACACTGCATGAAACACTACTGTCAACACTGCATGAAACACTACTGTCAACACTGCATGAAACACTACTGTCAACACTGCATGAAACACTACTGTCAACACTGCATGAAACACTACTGTCAACACTGCATGAAACACTACTGTCAACACTGCATGAAACACTACTGTCAACACTGCATGAAACACTACTGTCAACACTGCATGAAACACTACTGTCAACACTGCATGAAACACTACTGTCAACACTGCATGAAACACTACTGTCAACACTGCATGAAACACTACTGTCAACACTGCATGAAACACTACTGTCAACACTGCATGAAACACTACTGTCAACACTGCATGAAACACTACTGTCAACACTGCATGAAACACTACTGTCAACACTGCATGAAACACTACTGTCAACACTGCATGAAACACTACTGTCAACACTGCATGAAACACTACTGTCAACACTGCATGAAACACTACTGTCAACACTGCATGAAACACTACTGTCAACACTGCATGAAACACTACTGTCAACACTGCATGAAACACTACTGTCAACACTGCATGAAACACTACTGTCAACACTGCATGAAACACTACTGTCAACACTGCATGAAACACTACTGTCAACACTGCATGAAACACTACTGTCAACACTGCATGAAACACTACTGTCAACACTGCATGAAACACTACTGTCAACACTGCATGAAACACTACTGTCAACACTGCATGAAACACTACTGTCAACACTGCATGAAACACTACTGTCAACACTGCATGAAACACTACTGTCAACACTGCATGAAACACTACTGTCAACACTGCATGAAACACTACTGTCAACACTGCATGAAACACTACTGTCAACACTGCATGAAACACTACTGTCAACACTGCATGAAACACTACTGTCAACACTGCATGAAACACTACTGTCAACACTGCATGAAACACTACTGTCAACACTGCATGAAACACTACTGTCAACACTGCATGAAACACTACTGTCAACACTGCATGAAACACTACTGTCAACACTGCATGAAACATTGCTGTCAACACTGCATGAAACACTACTGTCAACACTGCATGAAACACTACTGTCAACACTGCATGAAACACTACTGTCAAGACTAAATGTGTGTAAAGGGAAATAACCTAATCAATACGACCTAGAGGTGAATATGTATAACCTGTGAAGTCAGTCGTTGTAGATAAGGTCAAGGACGCAAACGACCGTGAGTTTTGATGACTTCATTTTGTTATTTTAAGTTGAACAACAGGAAGGGGAGATAAACAGTAGTATGCTAATAAATTATAATACAGGAAGTTTGCACCCATGAACAGAAATCTTTGTATATTGATAATTGTAACAAAAGTAAAAGTAGACATGTATATTGGAGGTTAGTAAATAGTTAGATAAAAGCCATCTAGGTTTAAAGGGAAGATTAGCGCCCCAGTTGTAATTTGTAGAGGGAAGTGTGTTTGCTTACGTCACTGAGGGAAAAAGGGCGAACCAATGAGGGTTAGCGGAGAGATCGCGATCCAGCGCAAACCCTGCGGTCCGTACTTCTTTATTGATTCCGTACAGAGAGCTCCTTCTGTGAAGGTTTCGGCGTAGGCCCTGCTTGATGGGTCCAATTATAACTAACAGCATGACCAGATGAGGATCTCGTCATTGATCCATATTGCCCAATTGAAAATGAACCACGCTTTTATATATTGTTTCTGGCCTTAGCGCCAGAGCAATCGTAAGTAGATCGGACCAAGCTCGTGATGATTGACTGAGTATGACATGTATCCGATAGGAGAATGAGGGATCCACCCACCTGAATGCAGCACGCATAGATCTAGTATTTTTGTATGAATACATAACTGTAAATTGTGATTGAATTGTCTGGGTGAGGCTGGGAATTGCCAGCCCATCCTTGAATTACATTTAACTGTGCCGACGTCACTTCGACGGGCCAGACCTAGACCTATAAACTTGGATCTAAATATCTGAGATTACCTTATGTCTCCAGAGACTATATTAGAATAGTGATTACCATACAATAAGCAGTCTATATCTTAGACATATACAGGAATTATTAACTAGATAATTAGCGAGCATAGAAGTTGAATGATTTTATAGGAAATCTAGAGCTAGAGTTGTAATGACGTATTAGTGATTATGAAATTGATGCTGCTGATATTTATCATTACCACATAATTAGATCTAGCTAAAATTGTTAGTATACTTAATGTAATAAATGTGACCCTGCAGGTCTGTGTAACTGAAATTTACTCAGGTTGTTCTGTAGTGTGCCAGTGCATGGTATGAAAGTTAGAGTTTAGATTGAAACAAGTAATAAAACATAAAACTCTCGATTTAAAATGCAGTCGAACCATAAGTGAATGGATCCCCGAAACTGACAGCTGGAGGGGATTTTTACAATATCCGCCAAGCCCCCGGCTTCTGACAACTACGTTCCCTTAACAAAAGCTCCCAAAACAAAGTGCTGTTTATCTAAGCAGCTTTGCATTGTACACATTCTTTCATTCAGTTTAAAAAAGCAAATCATGTGTAATGTGTTACATCTTTTTTTTTTAATGTTAAAGAACTTAAATTCCGCTAGCATGTAAGGTTTCTCTCAATTTTCCATCTTTGAGAAATCGTCCCCTAATGTCAATGTTCTAACTCCCTTCCGTCAACGTTCGCCTAATGTCAATGTTCTAATTCCCTTCCGTCAACGTTCGCCTAATGTCAATGTTCTAATTCCCTTCCGTCAACGTTCGCCTAATGTCAATGTTCTAATTCCCTTCCGTCAACGTTCGCCTAATGTCAATGTTCTAATTCCCTTCCGTCAACGTTCGCCTAATGTCAAGGTTCTAATTCCCTTCCGTCAACGTTCGCCTAATGTCAATGTTCTAATTCCCTTCCGTCAACGTTCGCCTAATGTCAAGGTTCTAATTCCCTTCCGTCAACGTTCGCCTAATGTCAATGTTCTAATTCCCTTCCGTCAACGTTCGCCTAATGTCAAGGTTCTAATTCCCTTCCCTCAACGTTCGCCTAATGTCAAGGTTCTAATTCCCTTCCGTCAACGTTCGCCTAATGTCAATGTTCTAATTCCCTTCCGTCAACGTTCGCCTAATGTCAATGTTCTAATTCCCTTCCGTCAACGTTCGCCTAATGTCAATGTTCTAATTCCCTTCCGTCAACGTTCGCCTAATGTCAATGTTCTAATTCCCTTCCGTCAACGTTCGCCTAATGTCAATGTTCTAATTCCCTTCCATCAACGTTCGCCTAATGTCAATGTTCTAATTCCCTTCCGTCAACGTTCGCCTAATGTCAATGTTCTAATTCCCTTCCGTCAACGTTCGCCTAATGTCAAGGTTCTAATTCCCTTCCGTCAACGTTCGCCTAATGTCAAGGTTCTAATTCCCTTCCGTCAACGTTCGCCTAATGTCAAGGTTCTAATTCCCTTCCGTCAACGTTGGAGAAATTGATGATTGAAGTCTCAGCTGCTCTTGACTTTCAGAGACAGGACTGTTTTTCTTTTTAGTTATACTTACAAATTTCGCACCGAATCGGTTGATACTTTGTACTGGCAAACAATAATATTGAGAAGGCCTGTAGAAGTAGTGATCAAATAGGTCTGGCCAGAGACCTATAGAATATTTATACTCGACTGCGCGCCTCCTTTGTTTCGCAACACACAAAGTGAAACCCAATGGTGGAGCTCGTGTGCAATTCACGTCAACCCCCTTCCTCCCACCCCAAGGAAAAGAAAATAGAACCATTTCATTTTGAGATGGCAAAATGCATTGATTTAGAGAAGTCCTTTTTTTTTTTGTTCTTCTGCTGTTCTTTCTAACACACGACTCTCTCTCTCTCTTTATCCCAGAGTCCCTAGACCGTTTGGGGCGCCACAGGTGATCTGGCAACCAGCATCCTCCAACCCTCTGGGTTTTCTGACCTCCTGATTGTATCGCTCAACCTCAAGCTCGTCCATTCTGGGATAGTGTCCTCCCATCTCTTTCTCTGTCTGCCTCTCCTTCTCCCTCCTTGCACTGCGCCTTGCAGGAATGTCTTGGCAAGCCCTGATGATCTCATGACATGGCCATACCATTTGAGCTTGCGTCTCTTGACCAATGTCAACAGGTCTAACACACGACACTCAGCAATGAATGCTTTTTTTTTTTTTTGTATGACTACGTCATGTTAAGTCATGTCAAAACTTGCCAAACGCCATTGAATGTTCTTTGTATTATTATTTTAACTGTTCATTCTGGCGTAACCTGACAATGTTTGTCTGAAGTAAGCTGCGGTTTAAAATCCATTGAGCAGATGTATGTGTTTTTATGTGACGGACTTATTTGGTGTATTTGTATGTGTTTGTATGCGTGCGTATGTTTGCGCTTAACTACATACACCAGACCGCAGCACGGACTGTCAAATCAAGAATCTCACAATTTCATTTATTTCATCCTCCAACCTTTCAAACAGGAAGTTAAAACTTAGTTTCTGTGTCGTGTTGTGTAATAATTACGTGACTGTTTTTGTTGAATATCTTGTTCACAATTTTTGTCTGCGTCGTGGCCAAACCGCCTACCTCCAGGAAACAATATTTTACAGGAGAAGGGAAAAGGCAATTACAATCTGGTTATAGCACAGGACTGTCTTGAAGAATGGAAATTAGGAAACTACATTTTTTTTCTTTCTTTTTAAGGTTTTTTGTGTTGTTGTTTTTTTTTGTGGTATGGATTTTTTTTTATAGTTTGCCCAGGCAGAGGTCTGTCCCTCGCGATTTCCAACTGGCAAGGTGTTTTTATTGTGCAAAACGTGCACACGCGCCCTCCGAGTTTTCCTACCTTATCGGAGAAGACTAGGTATTCGATCTTACCTACCAAAAGATCAGGGACAGGAATTTCCCCCCAAAATTCCAACATGCCTGCACCTACAGGGAATCGAACCTGTTATCTTCGGCATGACAGGCGAGTACTTTGTCTTCAGACCAACGGGTCCCCCGACGTGCTTTGATGGCTCGTGTGTGGTGGCGAGGTAATACGCAATCAGATGTAAGAGGACTGTGCACAGTTTCTTGTCGGGGAGCCAGTGGTTTGTCAGCCGAATGCAGACAGGCTGTGAGGCAAGCGATTCTTTGCCCATTAACCTTAAAAAGTAATAACTAAAGTGTCTTGGGCTTTTGATCCATCATACTGGAGGTAACTAAGGCAGCATAACCGAAACTTGTCGTAGGAAGACACATCATTAATGGCATCTTTAGCCATAATAGAAAAAACAACAAAAAAAAAACCTATGTCACGCAGGTGGTGGGAAGCTCGAATATCTAATTAATGTGAGACAGAAATAGTTGGCCGTTGGTCAGCGACGTGTTGTACCTGACCTCGTACGGTTTATGCATGGCAGGAAACGGGTAGGTATGTCAGGCACTGCCTGGGTTAAACATTTCCTCCTCTCTCAAACATGATTGTGTCCTCTAATATTGCCATGGTCCGTGTAGTTTCTGGTTTGAAGGGGGACAGAAAACTGAAATTTTCAACTTGTCTCAGATTGTTCTGACCTGTACATCTACGGTACTTTAGTAGGCTACGGGTGACCAGCACACAATCAACGACTTTCCTCAGAGAGACAGACAGACAGACAGACAGACAGACAGACAGAGAGAGAGACTGAGAGAGAGACTGAGAGACAGGCAGGGACAGAGGCAGATAGAAAGAGAGAGAGAGAGACAAAGAGACAGAGAGAGAGAGAGAGAGAGAGACAGAGGGAGACAGAGACAGGGGGAGAGTGGGAGCAGCAGGAAGGGAGACAGACAGATAAATTGATAGGGCAGACAGTCAGACAGACAGACAGACGGACAAAGGGCTAAACAGATAGACAAGGAGAGACAGACCCCTCCTCCACCTCCACCTCCCACCCCAACACACGCAGATGTGTCGCATGCCGTGGAGGGAAAATTAATTACGTTTTTCTAATTCTACTGACCGGCAAACTGTGGACTTTCAATAATTATCTCTCACAACCTTCTGGTCCTAATTACCACAAACTCACCAGAATTTGTCCACCAACCAGTTCACCTTTTATTCAAAGAACGAATGGGCCTTGAGCTGTAGCGGTGACCAGGAACATAAAAAAAGGGTCTAACTCGAACTACTTGGTAGAAAAAATTAGTTCCAGCTTTTTTTTTTTTTTAATTTCATGCCTGTATAATATAAGCTCTTTGTTTTTAAAAAAATAAAGCAAAATAATTTTTATTTCGTCTCATCGGACATTAAGACTTTTGTTCTAATGAAAGATTTCAAGGTCCTGTACAAGCCTATAGTTGTGGTTTCCCATTTTCAAACAAAAATTAATTGGTTAAAAACATTTTTTTTCTTGCACAGGCATGGGAGAGGGGGAGAAGATGTATCGTTCTAGGCCCGGAATATGCACAGGTGGCTGATGGCAGACAAGAAGTGCACACCATAATTTCATATAGTTTCTTAGTAAAACCGGGAAGAACCGGTCATATAAAGCCCGGCCAGACACGGTCAAATTCTGCCACTATTAATTTAATTTTCTTGGGTGTACATGTTTTGGGCAGTAACTGGCTGTGACATTCCGGGTTTAGTATGATATCCCTCTTATATGTATCTCCCTCACTGCCACCATTTAATCATTGAAAACCACATTTACGAAACACTTCCATGAACTGGTAAACAGATGAAGAATACATGTAGTTTGAACATGTCTTTTCCTTATTCACCTAACATTTATTTACATTTTTATTTCAAAACAAACTAACAAAACAGTCTAATTGTTAGAGAAATAGTTCATCCCTTCAGTTTTTCTCCTATTTTATTCATCACTGTGAAGCGCAATAAACGCTTTTTTTTTTAGAGAGAGAGAGAGAGAAAGAGAGAGAGAAAGAGAGTGAGAGAGAGAGAGAGAGAGAGAGAAAGAGAGAAAGAGAGAGAGAGAGAGAGAGAGAGAGAGAGGGAGAGAAAGTGAGAGAGAGAAAGAGAGAGAGAGAGAAAGAGAGAGAGAGAGAGAACGAGAGAGAGAGAGAGAGAGAGAAAGAAAGAGAGAGAGAGAGAGAGGGAGAGACAGGGACAGAGAGGTGGCTAATCTTACTATATTTCAAGACTCCCTCTCGTCTAAGCCAACAATGTGAACGCCAATTTTCGCCAGCTGCAACAGGAGGGACCATTTACCTCTTAAAGACATGCACTCAATTGTGGGAGTTCTTTGTTTTGTTTTGTTACCCTGTACCAGCGGCGTGTCAAGGGCGGGGGCGCGGGGGCTGTTCCCCCGGGCCCAAAGTTCTTAGGGGAGCAAAATTTCAAAGCTTTCACTGTTTCAACTCCCAGTTGTGAAATAAAAAGTTTCTCAAAACGTAATCAAGACATGTCAGAGATCTACAATGAGCCCCAAAACGATTTAGTAACATAGCAGTGCTGTCAAATGAGAGGGAGATCAATGTATATTAACATTTTCAGTACTGTTATAGAACATTTTTCACAAAGGCGATTTTAAATAAATCTTAGAATACTAGCATGATTTTTGTTTTACTTTAATTACACGAGTATTTTCTTAAAATACATGTATTTGGGAGAGGGGGGGGGGTTAAGGGGTTCGATACTGGAGTGGTGGTAGCTAATCATGGAGGGCCAGTGGTCCATAGGTCATGGGGCACATTTACTGGCCTTGCCCCAGGCTCTGGCAACTCATGTTAATATGCCACTGCCCTGTATGCTTTTCATACACTTATCTTCACCAATTTCCTCCCTACGTACCAGCGCAAAATCTTGAAAGTCCACGATAAAGGTTTGACATTATGAAACTTAACATGGGGCTTTGCACAGACTATTCGACTGTTTCATTTCAAGTATAGCCTACATTAATTGATTTTCATGTAATCTTTCATTTTATTTTGCTGAATAAATATACACAAAACATAGTCTTTTAGTTCACTAAAAAATAGGACAGAAATGTGTACATGGGCTTCACAGTACACAATATCCCCCCCCCCCCGCTGTACACTTTTCATACCCTTTGATCTAAACGCCCCCCCCTTTTTTTTTCCCCTCTCTGTCTGTCTGTCTCTCTCTCTCTCTCCTCCGAGGGTTTGTAAGGATAGCTCCAGATAGCTATAGATGTTGAATAATTTAAATTTATTTGCACCCTTATTGTCGTTTCAGATCAAACATTTGAGGTTCAGAATTTGGGTTAGGGCCAATTTATGTCTGGCTGAACGCAAGAGGGTTAATATAATCTGTAGTCTGTCCATTGGTCAGTCCGAAGATCTACTTCACTCTTGTCTAAGGAAGAGGTTATGGAAGCCCAGCTCAGGTTCTCGCTAAACAATTCTTTTGTCTAAGCCTCCGTTTATGTTCACTTTCTCTGCCCTTGGCATTAATTTTGTTTCTTATCTGTTTTATTTAAGTTCAATATCCCCCCCCCCCCCCTATTTATGTAATTTTTCCTGTCACAATAATAATAATATCATGTAGTCCATACGCCACGATAATTCCAAAATAGAGATTGCAGAAAGAATTAACCCGGACACAGACGGGCAGTGGGCGATTTCCATGTAAGCTTAGTATGCAAAAACAATATAACGTTGAAACTGAAGAGGAAATTTCAAACTTGCCAGCATCGTTTTTGGGTCGTACACAAAACGTGACAGGAAAGTCTGACTTCCTTTATTAATCCATCCCGTCTGTGGCTGTCTTAGTCAATTCATTGTTATGTTTGTCTGTTTGTATCTTTGTTTGTTTTTATTTTGTGGACATAATTATGATGGTTTATTTACAAAGCATTTTTAACTTTTCATTAAAAACGTGACATATTATCATTTTTTATGTGAGGTGGAGTTGAGAAAATTATCACACATTACGTAAAGAAAAAAAAAACAAAATTATTTTTAAAAAAGACCATTTTTATTTTGGGAAAGTTAGGGTGACAAATTTTGGGCCCATGATTTATGCACAAAGTTATTTTCACAAACAAACACACGACAAAATGAAAATGACATTGACGTAAATTATTCTTAGGGCCAGACATTGTGTAAATGTGGTTTGATGTGATAAAACCGGGCGAAAGGCGACATTTCTATACGTTGCAAAAAATAGAAATGAAATATTTCTCAGACGATTTCAAGCAAAATATTTAATCCCAATGCAGAGAAATGGCTAAAATCTTCTAGGTTATAGGCGAATCTCAATTTTCTTAGAAATATTTTCCTCGTTGGAGGGGGTTTTCTCGGGAATTTGGTCTTAAGCCCGATTTCGCCAGATCAGTTCACAGATGTTATTTTACGTAAAAGATATTCTTTGCATCGGACAGCCGAAAACAAAAATAGAAAACAAAATAGTTCAAAAATTATTTATTTTGTTTCATGTTCATGGATGGTTTTTAATTTTACTTCCAGAACGTCCCACTGACAAATTCAGCAGCAATGGACATGGCTCCCACAGGCCTGCGACACCACTCAGGAGCAATGGACATGGCTCCCACAGACCTGCGACACAACTCAGCAGCAATGGACATGGCTCCCACAGAGCTGTCACGCAACTCAGTCACAATGGACATGGCTCCCATAGGCCTGTCACGCAACTCAGCCACAATGGACATGGCTCCCACAGACCTGCTACACAACTCAGCCACAATGGGCATGGCTCCCACAGACCTGTCACGCAACTCAGCAACAATGGACATGGCTCCCACAGGCCTGCGACACAACTCAGCAACAATGGATATGGCTCCCACAGACCTGTGAAACAACTCTGCATCAATGGACATGGCTCCCACAGACCTGCGACACAACTCAACAGCAATGGACATGGCTCCCACAGACCTGCGACACAACTCAGCAGCAATGGACATGGCTCCCACAGACCTGCGACACAACTCAACAGCAATGGACATGGCTCCCACAGACCTGCGACACAACTCAGCAACAATGGACATGGCTCCCACAGACATGCGACACAACTCAGCAACAATGGACATGGCTCCCACAGGCCTGTGACACAACTCAGCAGCAATGGACATGGCTCCCACAGGCCTGTGACACAACTCAACAACAATGGACATGGCTCCCTCAGGCCTGTGACACAACTCAGCAGCAATGGACATGGCTCCCTCAGGCCTGTGACACAACTCAATAGCAATGGACATGGCTCCCTCAGACCTGTGACACAACTCAGCAGCAATGGACATGGCTCCCACAGGCCTTTGACACAACTCAGCAGCCATGGACATGGCTCCCACAGGCCTGTGACACAACCCTGCAGCAATGGACATGGCTCCCACAGACCTGCTACACAACTCAGCCACAATGGGCATGGCTCCCACAGACCTGTCACGCAACTCAGCAACAATGGACATGGCTCCCACAGACCTGTGTCACAACTCTGCATCAATGGACATGGCTCCCACAGACCTGCGACACAACTCAACAGCAATGGACATGGCTCCCACAGACCTGCGACACAACTCAACAGCAATGGAAATGGCTCCCACAGACCTGCGACACAACTCAGCAACAATGGACATGGCTCCCACAGACATGCGACACAACTCAGCAACAATGGACCTGGCTCCCACAGGCCTGTGACACAATTCAGCAGCAATGGACATGGCTCCCACAGGCCTGTGACACAACTCAACAACAATGGACATGGCTCCCTCAGGCCTGTGACACAACTCAGCAGCAATGGACATGGCTCCCTCAGGCCTGTGACACAACTCAACAACAATGGACATGGCTCCCTCAGGCCTGTGACACAACTCAGCAGCAATGGACATGGCTCCCTCAGGCCTGTGACACAACTCAATAGCAATGGACATGGCTCCCTCAGACCTGTGACACAACTCAGCAGCAATGGACATGGCTCCCTCAGGCCTTTGACACAACTCAGCAGCCATGGACATGGCTCCCATAGGCCTGTGACACAACCCTGCAGCAATGGACATGGCTCCCACAGACTGGCGACACATCTTAACAAGTGGACGATAAGCTGGTGCTTGTGGAGAAGATCGACAAACCTTTATCTCACCGTCTCCTCCTCGTGATAGACATTGGTTCTGAAGTTTAGTGCTTTGGTAAGAACAGTTTAGTCATAATAATGGTAATGATGCACAATTATACAGAGAGGAATTCATATTTTACATAGGCCCTAAACAATTTGAAAAAAAATAATCATGACAAAAAAAAAAAAAAACAGCTCACTATAATTGAAATTTTAATGAAACAGATTCAAAGTATAATTTCGGTTTACAAGTGAGAACAAACGGAAAATAATTGGATACTTTTTTTTCTCAGGTGAAGGGATACTTATAAAGCAAAAAGACATGATTTTTCAAATATTTCTCATTTAGATGATGTCAGCAAGCCACACAGATAAGTTTGTGTATAGGTTTCAGGTATGTCTCAACCTGCCAACATTTATTTTGATTCGTGGGTCCCGTCTAAACTATGGAAACGTAAGCAAGTGCGAGAACATTGTGTGATTCATGCTAAATCAGGAATATAGGGGACAAGGTGTTCTAGAGGCAAGGTGCTCGCCTCTCATGCCAAGCGTCCCGGGTTCAAAACCCGGCCGGTGCAGGCATGTTGGAAGTTTGGGATTTTTCTCATATTTTCGTGTCCCTGATCCTATTGGGGTTGGGGGGGGGGGGGGTAGGATCGAGTACCTAGTCTTCTCAAAAATATTCGGAGGGCGGGTGTGGACGTTGCGCATGTTAAAGATACCTTGGCAGTTGGAAATCGAAAAGAGCAGGCCGAACAAGCCGCTGCCCAGGCAAAATTAAATAAAATTTCATCCCTACCATTCCTTCCCCCTCCTCTCCCCCCCCCCCCGCCCCCTAAAAAAGAAACAAAACAACCTGCCGACCTCCGCTGCACTGTGGCGACGACGTGCCTGCTCCAGTTATAACTGGGCTGCAATGGCACAAAGGCAAATTTCCCAAATGGGATTAAAGAGTTATACAAATACAACTACAAAACACAATAAGGAGGAATATAATGAACTTACAGGTGTATAAATATAAGACTTTATCCTATAAATTGCACTGAAGGTTTTTTTTTTTTTTTTTTTATGGTCGTTTCTTGAATGTTTTCTCTCGTTCCGTCATCCCTTGAACATTTCACCCGTGCATTTGTGGGAGTATGATTCTCTGACAGTTGTGTCGACTGAACGTTGACATGTTCGTAAGACGAGACCAGAAAACTTGGACTAGAAGGTGAAAACATGGATGAGAAGGTCAAAAAGGTAAGGTAGAACATAATAATAGTTGGTCCATCAGGTATGATGATGACCTTAACAACACCAGAGGAATAAAGAACAGAAATGGTTGAGAATTTCAACACATGGACAATAAAAAGAACTAAAGGACACAGAGGACAGAATGGAAAGACTGTTCTTTCATGTCTTATGGCTTCTCATGTGACTGATAAGTCCTATTTTTGCCCTGCAGACCCTTCCGCATAAATGACAAAAGTGCTCCGTTGGTTCAGTACCACTGGGCCTTTTCTTGCGCCGTTCTCTTTTTTTGATAGCCTCCTGGACTCTGTCAGCTTCCCATGCTTTGCTGCCTCTGGTAAGGGCCGCCCTCCAATTTGCACGATCAAGCGAGAGCTTTTCCCACTCACTCACATCAATGGCAAAGGCCTTCAGTGATTGCTTGAGAGTGTCTTTGTAACGTCTCTTTGGGGCCCCAACATTCCTCGTTCCATTGGAGGGCTCAGAGAAGAAGATTTGCTTAGGGAGTCTGGAGTCGGGCATTCTGACAACATGTCCTGCCCAACGTAGCTGAATTTTTTTCAGGTGGCAGAAGATGCTCACTTCCTCGGCACGATTGAGGACCTCAGTGTCTGGAATTTTATCCTGCCATTTGATCCTTAGGATCTTTCTAAGGCAGGCCAGATGAAAGTGATTTAGCTTTCTGGCATGCGATTGGTACACTGTCCAGGTTTCAGCCCCATAGAGTAGGGTGGGAAGGACCACAGCATTGTACACTTTCAGCTTAGTGTCTGTGCGAATGCCGGCGACATCCCATACTCTCTTTCGAAGCCTGCCAAATGCAGAGCTGGCTTTGCTGATTCTTGAGAGAATTTCAGTATCAACACGAGCCGCGGAAGACAGTGTACTGCCAAGATAGGTGAAGTTCTCCGACACCTTCAGAAGACTGTCATGGACTTTGATATTTGGGGTCACAGGATACTTGTCGTCTGGAGTAGGCTGATGGAGCACTTCCGTCTTCTTTGTGCTTATTGTGAGGCCAAAGTTGTCACAGGCACTAGAGAACTTATCAACACAGTTTTGCATGCTATCCTCATCGTGTGCCAGAAGTGCACAATCATCAGCAAATAGTAGGTCACAGACTTGAGTACTTTTGGTTTTGGTTTTTGCCTGAAGTCTCCTGAGGTTGAATAGACTGCCATCAGTTCGGTACTTGATGCTTACCCCTTGAGGAGGAGAGCTAAAGGCTTCTTGTAGCATTGCAGAGAACATGATGCTGAACAGAGTTGGGGCTAAGACACAACCCTGTTTTACCCCATTTGTGACAGCAAAGGGCTCTGAAACACTGCCGTTGCTTTTGACTGAAGCTTGCATGCCATCATGAAACTGGCGCACTATTGTGATGAATTCGGGTGGACACCCAAACTTCGCCAAGATTTTCCAGAGGCCTTCACGACACACTGTGTCAAATGCTTTTGTGAGGTCAACAAATGTGATATACAGCGCTTTATTTTGTTCCATGCATTTTTCCTGAATCTGTCTGGCAGCAAAAATCATATCCGCCGTTCCCCTCTCTTTACGAAAGCCACATTGGCTCTCGGGAAGCAAGTCATTTGACGAGAGGTGATCAAGAAGGTGATTCAGAAGCATGCTTGCCAATATTTTGCCAGCAATTGAAAGTAGAGAGATTCCCCGATGGTTGTCACAGACTTGGCTGTCCCCTTTGTTTTTGTACAGATAGATGATTGAAGCATCTTTGAAGTCCTGTGGCAGATTCCCTGCTTTCAACATATGATTGAACAACTCGGTCAACCTTTCAATAAGCTTTTCTCCACCGAAGGTATACACCTCAGCAGGAATTGAATCCACGCCTGGTGATTTGTTAAAGGACATCTGATTTGTGGCAGTTCGGGTCTCATTTGCTGTGAATGGCTTGGCAAGAGCTGCATTAATAGGAGTCTGAGGGAGGCGGTCAATGGACTCAGTATTTATATTTGATGGCCGATTTAGCACACCTCCGAAATGTTCTGCCCAACGCTGAATTATGGCATTCAATTCAACAATGCGTGTTGAACCATCTGACGCAAGAAGTGGCGTAGTGCCAGAGCGGGATGGTCCAAACACAGCTCGGAGGCTTTCAAAGAACTTTCTAGTGTTGTATGTGTCGGCATATTTCTGAGTTTCTCTTACTCGCTCTTCAAGCCAGTCATTTTTCATTTTCCTCAGCTTCTTCTGGAGTACACCCTTACATGCACGCAATGCATCAGCTTTTGCTGTGGAAGAGGGGTCACTGCAGTGAGCTTGGATGAGACTATTTTTTTCTTTGATGAGCACTTTGATTTCATTATCATTATCATTGAACCAGTCCTGGTGCTTGCGGACAGGAAAACCAACTGTGCTGCTGGCGCAAGAGTGTACTATCCTTAAATAAGGCTGCTCAGCTACTGTGGGTGCTGCCTCCCCACGCCTCCACTTCAATCGACGATGAAGCGACCATAGCCCACAGCCACCAACGTGTAGGTCTGTGCTAACAGCTTCCAGTCTATCCAAACCTGCTGCCACCGCACTCGCCCATCGCCGTTGGAATTTTGAGAGGAAAGAAGACGAGACAAAGATGAAAGAAGACGAGGTGAGTGTTAAGACTGGCGCAAAGAATTTGTTTTTAGTGAGAAAGAGCTGCGCAAACATCAGACTCACTCTCTCGCCTGGACACAACTTATCCAAGTGGCAAGACAGGGTCAAGACGACTGGAAATGTATCCAGGTGCAGGAGGATGCCAGAGGGACAGTCATATTGCCTGACCGGCTGCCTGTAGGCTACTCCACAGCCTCGCAGTCCCAACTGACTAGGGTGAAAGACCCAAACCAAAGAACACCAACACTGGTGGATGCTCTGTGTCACGATATCCAGGCCAGAGTGACGGTATATTGCCATCTGCCCTATCAATCAACCACTGGCCTGCTGCCGCCAGCTTCGAAGCTGCGTCCGGGAAGTTTGCTCAATTCTTCGTCTGTGATTTAGGCAAACAAGCCTATGACCACACCGCCACAGGGGGCCAATATGAAGGACTCAAGGTAGAACATAGGATCGTAGATTCCACCATGAACACAACCAGCACCGCCAGACACAACAAGAAACGTTACAAGAAGAAGAAGAAGAAGAACAACAACAACAAGAAAAGAACTCAAATGATTTTTTCATACATTTCAAGTTCTAACTTCTAACTTGGCAGTTGTTTAGGGGACCGTGGCATGTTACAGGGTAAACTGTAGACGAGCAGTGAACACTACTCACTATGATCTCTATAACGGCTTAGTTATTAGACTACGGCCGCCTAACAAGATCAAAAAACTTCCGACTTGGCTGTTGCTAGGGGACCGTGGCATGTTACAGGGTAAACTTTAGATGAGCAGTGAACACTATTCATTATGATCTCTACAGCTGCTTAGTTATTAGACTACGGTCTCCTAACAGCAATCACACCAATATTACTTGGTCAATTAGCTATTGCCACTTCTAGGATTAAATGCCGTTTTCTCATAATCTTGTTTTAGGGGGGTCATTGTCTTCAATTTATCAGAAATGTCTTGTCTTTTATTATATGTACAGAACTCAAAATGTCATGTTGCTGACTTATGCCGGGTTTTCCCATGCACACACACAAATATTAAAATATAATGAGTAGTTCTGTCATGAATAGTCTATACTAAATTCTTATTACTTATTTATTTATTATTATTATTATTATTATTTGTTTTTGATGTCAGTGAGAATTTGTTCAGTAAAAATAGAGAACCATTTAATCCTGCTCGTCTCTACAGTACACGTGCTGTAGCCATTTCTCGAGCCTGATGTGTATTGTACAAAACCCTGGTCCTTGCCAGCCGATCCCATTTCTATAATAATTACTCTCATCTACTGTTACGTGGGGAAATAGCAGGTTATAATGATGATTTCTATCCTTTCACAATTAACACAGTTAAATGGTTTCTTTTGTTGCAGTTATGATAGCCCTATAAATATTTTATGCCAATGTCTGGGAATTAATGGCTTTTGTCGGACGCTGCCCAGGGTTCATCTGAAACGGGAGATAACTCTTGTCTGGGAGTTCTCGTTCTTGACCCGAAATGAGAACTAACAAAATGGAGTCTTATAGCGTTACTGACAGGTGTTTTGCAAGGCACGTTCATAGAACGCTGGTCAGCTCGTTCTTTTTTTGTAGTGCAATAGAAAAAATATACTTTAAAATGTTATGTTTCAAAAATGCTACTTAATTTATAGATGATAATTTTTTTGTTTTCTTTTTGATGATCACACTCGCGACAAATGTGTCAGGTTACCATTTAAAATATTTTCTGAACAGACTCCAGCCATAAACCATTCTGATCCGCTTATCCTAAAAGTACCCAATTGTAATATTAATTTTTAAAAAAAACAACATAATTTGGCATTTGACCATTATTATTTTTTAAAGTACCTGCACACTGGTGTCACCGATGTCCACATTACTGGTCATCGCCTTTCAAAGAGGACAGTATGAGAACTCGTGGCCTCTGAAAGAAAGCGGCAGGAATTGAATCAGTTGATACTTCTTTTTACTATGAGTCTGAACCAAATGGCCCTTGAGTGTGTTTGCACACAAAGAGAAAATGTAAGGCAATTAAAAGTTTAGTGTACGTGCCCAGTACATGCGCAAAAGCGGGAGTGAAGGGAAAAAAAAGAAAAACAAGCGATTAAAATGATGACCGACCGCCTATAGATCCATGCATGCCAACACAATTATTTACATGCTCACAGGGAGATAAACATACACACACACACACACACACACACATACACACACCACACACACACACACATTATCAATGGTTCTGTCCCGTAAAATCATTTACTGTAGAGCGGGAAACTGTTTTACCTGAAATGTAGTGAATAAAATCTTAGAAACAGTTTTAGTTACAGATAACTTGCTTAAAACACTATTATTATCATGGATGCATTTTTAGTTCTAAATAAACGGCTTAAAACACTGTATGTTAGATATATTTTTAGTTCTAAATAAACTGCTTAAAACACTGTATCTTAGATATATTTTTAGTTCTAAATAAATTGCTTAAAACACTGTATCTTAGATATATTTTTAGTTCTAAATAAACTGCTTAAAACACTGTCTCTTAGATATATTTTTAGTTTTAAATAAATTGCTTAAAACACTGTATCTTAGATATATTTTTAGTTCTAAATAAACTGCTTAAAACACTGTCTCTTAGATATATTTTTAGTTATAAATAAACTGCTTAAAACACTATCTTAGATATTATATTTTAATCATAAATAATCTATTTTAAATGAAAGATAACCCCCTCCCTCCAAATATGAATACATTGTTGGTTACAATTAAGCTGCTTTAATTGAAAAGGACTATTTACTTCAAATACATTTTTTATAACTTTTAAAGCACATTGCTTTTACTTGAACCCTTCTCCATATCTTTAATACACTTTGACATTTAAGCACATTGATTTTACTTGAACATTTCTCCTAAATACACTTTTAGTTATAAAGGAATTTTTGGAATATTCTTGGGGATGTTCTTGTAGAGAAAAAACATTGCCATGGTGAATGAAGTCAAATTAATAATAATTATTGCATTAGCTGACCCCCTTCTTGAGAACAATTTTGAAAAAAATCCACCACACACACACATACACATTGATGGTGTCAGGAGCAAACCGGCCAAGTCGAAATAAGCAAATTTTACAGGAGAAACAAAAAACTGCCGCTAAAACTAATGGGAAATGGAACTAGCCGGTTTGATCACATGCTTATTTTGAGTATTTCTATGGTACTGGTAATAGCTACTTTTACATAATATGATGCAGGATTCCAGGCTTCATAAATTGGTACTATATAAAGTAATATGAAATCTTTGGACTTGGCCGGTTTTGCGCCGGCCACCATCGATGTAATCCTTCATTTGGGCCCAAAAATAATACTCTGTGCTAGTGCTAATTTTCAGCCTTCTATTACTTTGGCTTCAATGGCCATGTATGAACGGGTAAATACCTTGGAGTATACATGTACTAGCATTAATGTATTTTACCTTAACGATTTAATATCAGTATTTCCTAAAAACACAATAAATGTATGGGTGGGGGGGGGGGTGGCCGACGAGGGGACGTGGGATAAGGTGTTCAGTACTGGATCAGGGAGTGCCAACAGCCCACGATTCAGGGGGAACGCCATACTTGCCTTGCCCCCTGGTGCTGACAGCCCACGCTACACCACCGCAACCATGCGTACGCATACACAAAAAGAGTTACTCACTCACCCACGCAGTCGCTCCCCCTACACACACACACACATCCACTCGTTCACCCACATGTCCATACCTTCCATACAGTCACAAAAACACACGTCTGCTTATAATAATAATAATAATAATGTATAGCATTTATATAGCGCATATCCATTTAAAACCCACATAACAACACACACACACACACACCAGCATTATTTAACCCCCATAACGCCGGTCAGATTAAAACATTTTCTTTTTACATATTATTAAGTAGATCCAGAGACTGAGAGACAAGACTTACTAGAGATACAAAGAAAAAATTATCTGTCACTACGTATAACTGCATGACGTCCTAGTTGACCTATTCATACTGTTAACTCTGAGTGGACAACATCGATAGTTACTCATGTCAGCATGGAAGTTATAAAGAATATGCCCATCCAAGTCTCAAAGTCCTGACATTGAGGAGAACACCAGAATTTAATGTTGATGGCATAACTTGGCAGTGCGGAGGGTTTATCAAATGAATTTTCAAATGTATTTCGGTTTTTCATTTTAGAATCTTCGCTGCTTTTGACATTTCCACCCCACTTTTCCTGTTTTGGATTTTACTAGTTCATGTTTTTTGTGTGTTTTTGTGTTTTTCAACTATTTTTTTTTGGTTTTGTTTTTGTTTTTGTTTTTATTTTGCAGGGCAGCGGCATTGTTAGTCCTGGTCATCTCGACTTCCAACTGCCAAGGTATCTTTAACTGGCGCAACATGGACAAAGGCCATCCGAGTTTTTTGTCCTTATCCCAGAAGACCAGTTGCTCTATCCTGTCTACCATAGAATCAGGGACAGGAACTTTCCCCTCAAAATTCCAACATGCCTGCACCTACCGGGAATCGAACCCGGTACCTTCGGCATGTGGTGGAGCATCTTGCCTCTGGACCAACGCGTCACCTATGAATGTTTAAAAATTACAGTGCCCCTTTTTCTAGACTAAGCGGGATGGACATCGATTTTCTCAGAAACTGTTGAATTGGATAGCATGACGTCATATTTTACACAAAATCTTATGTTCGAATTTGTTTCTTTTTTTTTTTATAACTATTGGCTCAGTTTTTAGTTGCCTGTCTTAAACTTTGTAAAATATGATAACCAGAAGACTCTATTATTAAAGAAAAAAAA
Organism: Onchidella celtica; assembly: GCA_963931925.1. NCBI lineage: Eukaryota > Metazoa > Mollusca > Gastropoda > Systellommatophora > Onchidiidae > Onchidella > Onchidella celtica. The sequence goes on along the minus strand of OZ007583.1, from coordinate 3,613,935 downwards.
GTCCACAATTTTAACCCGTACTAAACAATTAAATGGGTGTCCACCATCCACAGGAAAACTATTGGTGAATACTGAGTGAACTATAAAATTGTCATTCCCAGCAACCTAAAGTAAATTTTATGATTATGAAATATTGTTTTTGATTCCGCAGAGTTTAGTTCTCTATCTGTCTCTCTTTGTTCTGTCTGTCTGTCTATATCTCTTTCTCTATCTCTCTCTGTGTCTGTCTGTCTCTCCCTCTCTCTACCTCTCTGTGTGTGGCTGTCTGTCTGTCTGTCTCCGACCCCCCTCTCTCTCTCTCTCACACACACACACACACACACAGAGAATGAGAAAGAGGGATAAGAGAAAAAAGAACACGAAATAAATCAATCTGGTATCGATATATCTCAATGAAGAATCAGGCCCGTCCACCCTCTCCATAAGATCGTGTATTATGTAGAAGGGTAATTGGTTTCTATCGTATATGTCTACCCAGCCAAGTCATTGCGCCTATCCTATTGAACTCGCCGGGCCAGGAAGTTTCTGATCTACTGCCCTAGCCACACACCCAGGGTCTTGGGGGTCGGGAGGGTGGGAGGGGAGGGAAGGGGGTCGGGTAGGTTCTGTCTCGGACATTGGTCTTGGTCGTTTCATTGGGTTACAGGCCATTTCCGTCTCTGACCACAGATAAAAAGAGAACGAAGAACGTGGCAGAACAAAAAGATAAAAAAAGAACGTGGGGTGGGAGTGGGAGTGGGGGTGGGGGTGGGGGTGGGATTGAGAATGGTGAGGGGATACTTCATTAATTGTTTGTTGTTTTTTTTTACTTCAATTTATATCTCGAGTTGGCGCAAAACTCACTGAGAAGTTACTACGATTTCCCTCCGTACCTGCTCTCTCTCTCTCTCTCTCTCTCTCTCTCTCTCTCTCTCTCTGTGTCTCTATCTCTTTTTCTCTTTCTGTCTCTCTCCTCCGAAAAAAAAGCAAGAGAGAGAGAGAGAGAGAGATGTTAAGACGGCTCTACTGGACATTAGAGTTCACACGATGACCGCAGTGATTTGTACAAAGCCAGCCGGTGGTCAGCGACACATAGGCAAGAGAGGGACATTTCCTGCGATGTTAAGTCAGAAAAACTAGCCAAATTTCAAGTCCCGTAGGCTACAGGAGTTTTCATCTGAGGTATGGGCACTCTCATGTTATCATGACTGAGTCAACGAGTGGGGATGACGGGGGAGGCAGGAGAAGTTGTTGGAAGGGGGGGGGGGTCAGTTTTATGAGTTGGTGGATAGAGGGCATGGGGTGGGGGGAGGGGGGTGAGTCAATAGTTTGTCTGACTCGTATTTCCAGCGCAATGTCTGTAACTAATTCCATCCAGCCGACTGAGGCCGGGTCAAGTCGGAAATAAGTTGGGGCAAAAATGTGCTATCTGCACCGTGTAAGTCAGAATCAATTGGCTAAACATTGGGTGTGCCCCCCCCCCCTCCCCCCAATACACTCACTCTCTCCTTTCACATAAGCGCCACCAATACCACTAACATCAATCCTCATCTCTACGACAACCACAGTGCACAGTCGAACTCTCCAAAACTACTGCTGAACTAAGTTTCTTTCAGGTTTGTTTTTCTTTTTGCAAGAAGTTCAATTTTGCACTTTCTGAATGAACTTTTAAGACATTTGATTGACTGTGCGAAATGAATACGATTGTCTGGCACTGACGAGAGAAATTTCAAATGAAAGCTGACAAGTTAGACTGAAGCGTGTAAAATTGTTTAAGCGCAAAAAAGCTGTAAGATTATCAAGCCGTCCAGATAGAATCATAAGTTTCTTCTAACTCCCTTTCATCAACTCTTGAGACATTGATGACTGAAGTTTCATGTGATCATAGCTTTTATAATTTACGAGTTCTTTTTTCTTTTTAGTAGTACTTACAAAATATGCACCGAATCTGCTTGATACTTTGACACACAATGGAGAAAGCATAATGAAGTAGTGTGTAGTGTGTAACTCAGTTCAGCCAAAAAATAGTGACAGAACGTCGTCAATTCAAAAGGAGGAAATGAAACACTTTCGACTTGTTCTTTTCATTTAGAACGCATGTATACCGAAACGAATAAGCGAAAACATAAAATAACATGAAATTTGCTGGGGAGAGGCGTTTGGTTTTGGAACACATTGTTTAACATGAAACACGTACGTTTTTTGTACACCTATCTATATAGCCTTAGTGGATAGAGTGGAAACACCTGGGAACACGCCGGGTAAAGCCAATGTTTCTCAACCATTTTAATACCACGCGCAACTTTAATATCCCCGAAAAAAGATGTGCGCTCCACCATCATCTGACAAAGTTTGTATACTATTATAAACTATCCCTACCCCCTAGTCTGAAGTCCCACGCGCTACCAAAATATTGCCATGCACCACCTTGAGAAACACGGCCTTGTGGTCTAGATATATATAACTCTTTCTAATCATCAGCCAGGAATATTTTCTGATAAATATGAAAAATAGAATTACACTAGCATAACATTATATAGATAGTCACATTTTGGTAAATATAAAAAATAATGTTGTTTTTTTAACTTTCAGAGTTCTTTGTTGTTGTTGGTTTTTTTCCTTAGAATTTATGCAATCTGTACGAGGCCATCAGAGGGTTGATGTCCAAGACCTGTAGAAGTAGCGACACAATCTAAAAGAAACATAAAAAAGAAAACTTCGAGCTGTCTGGGAACACACAATAGTAAGAAGGAAAAAGATGAAAAAGAGAGAGAAAGAGAGTGAAAGAGAGACAGACAGACGGAGAGAGACAGAGCAACAAGGGAGAGATGAGCAAAAAGTATAAAATTGGAGGAAAAAATGTCAAAGAAATTTTGAAAATGAAAACAAAACTTCAGAAGGTAGAAGGGATCAAAGCGAGAGAAAAAGAAAGAAAGGAAATAGAACACAAAGAGAGAAGAAAAGAAGCAAGAAAAAAAGAAAGGGAGAAAGAAATAGTTTTTTTTATAAAATAGAATGAAATGAAGAAAACAGAAAGAGAGGAACCATACACATAAACGTATGAGATTTGTTCTCTTCATTTCAACGGTATCACATACGACAGTTTTGCCCGGACGGTAGGCGTATGTAAGACAAATAGATTTACTTAGAGTGTAGACTGACTTCAGATAATATTTACTGGGATGACATCGGATATTCGGCAGGCAAGAAATAAGATAGATTTGACTTAACTGTCTGTGACGTCACAGGGCGTGTGGGCTGCGCGTGATCAATAATTTCTTACCCTTTCTTTTTTAATCTTGGTATATTTATCATATCTGATATCAATTTCATTTAGTCTGGCTAGACATATCGCCCTATTGTTTTGTGTGTGTAACCTGCTTGAACCCATCCCAAAGGATCTCAATATCTATTGTGTTTAACAAGTTCTGACAGATCAGGATAATTTTGATTTAAAAGCAGAGAGAGAGTTAATAAGTGCATTATAGTACACATTCCCTGACAAAGCACGGTTTGCATTCATACACAGCAAGAATTGGGCAATACACAGTTTCTCCGTAACTATGTAGGATGATAGGGCAGAGTGGATCTCAAGCCAATCCTCCGAGAGCTGTAACTTTGCAGCCCTTTGATAGAATCTATTGAAAGCTGGGGTATGGGGCTATGACCTTAATTAATAAGAAATATCCCTTTGAAAACTCATCTCATTTCGTATTTCGTTTCTTCAGGTTATGTGAAAAATGCTTCACTCTTTTAGGATAGAACACACTAGTTTTATAAACATAAAATCACCATTTCCGTTCAAATAAAATGTGGGCACTTCTGTTCACGAACCCAAAAAAAAAAAAAAAATTACATTTGCATAGAAACTTTACTTTTTTTATTTTTTTATTTGTGAAAGGCTAACAATTGACACTCCCAGTATCGAGTCAGCCATATTGAAATCGGAAGTGACGTGAACTAATACTGGTGAGTGAATGTTTCAGTCGCAATTTCTGTAAAATTTCAAAAGGTGCAAAGAAATACGCCACTTTGAAATGTTACTTTGCCTGTGGGTATATAGATAGGGAAACCTTAAGCGCCTGGAGAATCAAAGATTGTACGCAAAAAAACGACTGCAATATAATAATCAATTTTGGAGAAAGTTGCAACGGGTTGAGAACGCGAGTTTCTTTGTTTGTTTGTTTTTCCGATTTTCTACATTTTTCTTCAAATTTTCAGCAAATATTAAGATTTATGCAGGGAACTAAATGCCACGCGACCAGATGAAATGAGTCGAATGTGAACATTTGAAGTTATTAATAATAATAATAATAAGTCATTTCTATAGCGCTTGATTCCACAGAAGAGTGCTCTAAAGCGCTTAACAGTTCTCTCAGTCACACACACACATTTTCATCAACCTAACCTTATCACTGTCTCAAGAATGTTACATATCCTGCGTATACGCTTTTGTAAACAACGCTGTTTTAAGTTTTCTTTTGAATTGGATCAAGCTGTTTGAATGTTTCACATGATCAGTCAAGTCATTCCACATTTTAGGTGCACACACTGAAAAAGCTCTTTCTCCCATGATTGTTCTTGATCTGGGCACTACTAATAAATTTGCTTCTGCTGATCTCAATTTTTTGGGTGGGATGTATTTTTCAATGAGCTCTGCAAGATATTCTGGTGAGCTTTGATTGAGGCATTTAAACACAATGCATAAAATCTTAAATCGAATACGCTCTCTAACAGGCAACCAATGAAGGTTTTGAAGAACTGGTTGAATATGTTCTGATGTTTTTGATAAAGTAACAAGTCTAGCAGCCTTGTTCTGGATCTTTTGTAATCTATAAATAGTTGCCTCAGGGATACCAATGAGCAAAGAGTTGCAATAATCTAGATGACTGACAATAAATGCCTGGACCAGAATCTTTGCGGTCTCTTCATCAATACATTTTCTGATTTTACTGATATTCCGCAAGTGAAAGGTATTGACGTATATAAACAAATTCCATTGACAGGCATTTCATGAGCGAGGAAATATCGAAAAAATAGTTGAGTTGATACATAAAACCTTCATTTTATGATATGTATGTATCTGTGAACAACAGAAAGTCGATATATTTCGATCCACTACCAATAAAGTCCGATTTCCTCAATGAGACATCATTTGACATCCGACTCATTTCACGTGACTGCGGGACAGATTTGTGTACGGCATTGTTACCATTGTTCTTCGTCTTCCCCTTTTATTATTATTGATAATGTTATTATTATCATTATATAATTAATAGTTATTGCTGTATTATCTGTAGTAGTGTAATTACCTGAATTTCGTTTTTTTTTTTTAAAGTAAGTTATAAATTTTGTTGTTTTTTCCCTTTTTTTTTGTTTGTTCGTTTGTTTGCTTGTTGTTGTTTTTTTTTTCTTATCTATAAAAACCATGGAGCTATTAATAACACTGGAGTCCGTACAGCTGATTTCATGCGTGCGCATTAGAAGGCAATAGTCGCCATCTTGTTTAGGGCAAGCACGGACTGCGCCTCAGCGTTTACACATCCGTTGCACTACAGTTTCTGCTTTCTACCTTCCGTTTCCTTTTCCTCTGCTAACTCCTTCTTTCTTTTCCTCTGCTCGTGAATCTGTCAAGAATAGATTTAATTCATAAATGTTTCCACTGACTAAATTTTTGTGAGAGAGCAGTGAGTAATTTTTACAAAAGTAATTATTGTGCGAGCCAGCATAACCTGGTCTCGTAAACAATTTGTTTTGAACAGTTTTTTTTTATAATAGATAGACAGAAGGTGTGGGGAAGGATAGACGGACAGCGTAGGCGTGCATGACTGAGCACTTGTTATATCTCGTGTTTTGAACTAGGTTTAGTAGAGAGGGAAGGGGTGAGTAGGAATTAAATGTTGTTGAGACGTCGGTTGACGTACAGAAAATCCGTGATCCAGAGTAAAAGCTCGGGGTTTTGAACATGTTAAGAATTTATTGCTATAAAATTACATTTTATTGTCTTGAGTGATTCGACCTTTGATGTCGACCCAAGGTCGTTGCGTAGGGCTGTTACTTAAAATAACTCAGTTCGGCAGCTGAGCTAGAAGTGGTTGCACCAATCACAATCCAGGAATTAGACGGTAAGCTGCAGATGCAGTCCAGTATTTAAGGCCATACAGAACTTAGTTCTGGGCCACATGTAGACAATCCATTTACGAGGTGGACGGCGAGCTCTCAGCCAGATGAGAAGTCATAGAGACGCAGCGATTGAGCTGATATGTACAGTGATGGAGCATTGTCAGAAATCTACGCTCCTGAGCCCAAGCCTACTTGTTTGAGCATTAAACCCACAGCGCTAATATCAACAGCCCTCACATTGTGAGGGCCGAATGGTGAGCTAAAGATTTTAATTCCATGCTGAATTTACAGCCAGCTACACATGTAGACTGTTGACCAGTACTGCCAGACCACATGCATTTCCCGCGACCACGTGTGAACTACACCAGAGCGCTCCTGGCAGAGACGCTATATAAATATGTTTTAGTATGAAGAGAGATAGAACTTTAAACCTTACAGGATCCGTCGCCCTCGGGCGCGGATTCTTTTGAATGTAAATTTATTGAGACTTAGATAACTTCATATTACATTGCCTTAAGTACTTCATAGTTGCTCCTCAGCTTAGTTGAGCATTTTCAGTTGCTATTGTATTCGTTATCTATTGTATATTTTATCTTTGAATTTGTTAGATATATAAACTTTGCAGTCTGTTACTCAAATTGATTTATTTAGTTTTTAGAGTGAAAGTTGTTTATTTGTTGTTGTTTTTTTGTGCTCGTGTGATTGGGAAGCGGACCTCTTGATCTATATTCCCCAAAATCCCGATCCGCGACACTCGTGTACCTACTGTTTCTTCTCTACCTTCTTTCTTTCCTGCTTTAAAAGGAGGGAGAACTGTTCTCATTCAATTTAAGTCAATGAATCTATACTAATAAAAGAGAAACTTTACGACATTGCGCGCGCCTCTGTCGCTACTCCTCCGTTAATGTTGATTCTATGGCCTTCAAATTTTACACAGTGCTTAGTATAGTCTGTGGTCGTGTCGCCGGCACATAAATATAAATATATTTGAGAAATAACAGAACGTTTGTTTCCGTTTTTGTGTTGCGACACATCAAATTTTCGGCAAATTTGCGGCAATTTTTTGTCATCGATTATAGTATTCTGTGCACAAATTGCTTGAGCGATTACATTCGCCGATTTTGTTGAATCGCCTCGCAATATAGCCGATTGTGCTAAACTGCCTCGGAATAGACCCCCAAATTACATGTCTTATCATGAGGACGCAGATCTAATATCGCCTCGCAATATAGCCGATTGTGCTAAAATGCCTCGGAATAGACCCCCAAATTACATGTCTTATCATGAGGACGCAGATCTAATGATTTACGTGCACTGTACCTTCAAGAATGCATTTTCTCATAATATTTCATCGACTGAAGTAATCAGACCTAAATAATCGAAATTTAACTCATGGTGTTTTAGGCCAACGATTACCGCCAACTTCCGCCGTCACACATTTTAAAAAAGTGCACAACTGTGGTTAAGTTTCAACTTTGTTCTGATTAGTTTACATCTAGACTAGGTCTATATATCTGTGTTTTAGAATGTGTTTTCAATAGCCTATGCCTACATTCTAGACTAGATCTAGGAAAGGAAAGATTCTGGATTAGGTCGGGAGATTGACGCCACAGTACAGGGCCAACGTTTCAAGCGGTAACGATTGTTGCACGTGGGTGGCCATCACACATTTTAACTGTTTAAAGCAGCGCCCAACAGCAGGACTTTCATTTCGTTGCTCAACAGCAAACCTTTTTGGCTTTGGTTAGGTTTCAACTTTGTTCTAATTAGTCTGGACTAGATCTAAGTTTTTAATATGCCTAGGAAAAGGAAAGGGTCTGGATTAGGGAGATTGACGCCACAGGGCCAACGTTTCAAGCGGCAACAATTGTTGCATGTGGGTGGATCTGCTACCACCAATGAAGATTCGGGAACTGAAGAAGATGGAATTGCCATGCAGTCTCTTCAAGCTATTCAGTCAGTGCCTCAAGTGCCTGATGAGCTTGCTCAAGAACGCCGTCCACAGGAAACGCCAGTCCCTGCCCCAGCTCCACACCCGCATGAAAGGCCACCCCCTGCGCTAGCTACACACCCGCAGGAAAGGCCATTCCCTGCTCTAGATCCAGGAATTCCAATGGCTCTTAACTATGCACCACATGCATTTGTTCAAAGGCATAACAATGCCATTGGAGGGATGACAAAGATATGTCCCCATTGTCATGCATCAAAATTTAAATTGGAAACTCCTGGAATGTGCTGTGGAAACGGTAAGGTAACTCTGACTCCTTATCCACCTCAAACTGAATATTTGCACACCCTCTTTCACCAGGAAACCCCTGACGCAGTGCACTTTTTATCAAATATCCGGAAATACAACTGTGCTTTCCAGCTGACATCCTTTGGATGCAGTATACTCAAATGATGCCTGGGCTGTGCAAAGTTTACACCTCCTTTGATAGCACTGTTACGGAAGAGGAGGCAGTGCATTATCCCACAGAGTTTCTTAATTCAGTAGAGGTCGCTGGGCTTCCGTATCACAAACTTACCATTAAAGTTGGGATGCCAGTTATGATTATGCGGTCTCTCAACCCACCACATCTAATGAATGGCACTAGGTGCACTGTCTGCAAATCTAACCCCAATGCTTTAATAGTGCAGATATCATCAGGACCGTATAAGGGGGAAACACATGCCATTCCACGGATAATTTTGCAGCCTTCTGACAGTGCATTGCCCTTCACTTTTCAACGGCGTCAATTTCCCGTTCAGCCATGTTTTGCCATAACTATAAACAAGGCTCAGGGCCAGACTTTAAAAACCATGGGCTTGGATTTAACATCTCCAGTATTCACACATGGAATGCTATATGTGGCACTGTCCAGGACAGGAACAAATAAATCTGTCTTTGTGTTGGCTGCGGAATATCAGACTCGCAACGTCGTCTATCCAGAAGTTCTACAGTGAAGGTATGTCACAATAGTTAACCCATTGTCATCGTCTGTCACTGTCACACTGCCTTTTCTTTCTTTCCTATTCCGTTCGTAGAACGTGTAATCAGGCTTGTTTACTATAAAACTACACCTTAATAACCTATGTATTTGGATTTTACCACAATATTATTCTTTGTTTCTCATTAATTCAATTGTTTACTATTAGCTGGTGTGCACTGGCTCTTTTCAACTCTTGTTTTGAATACATCATATAATCATAATAATAAATGATAATGGTGCTAGTGATCCCAGTTGATGCACATACAACACTGATGTCACAATGCAATTACCAGTGACCGCACCTCATGCAAGGTGTCAGATGAATGCATGTCAGTGCAGTCAGTGCCATATGTGCATAATCACTCTAATAATACCCAGAAAACATTTTTTTAATGAAAATCCACCCGAAGTAGAATGTCCAGAGCACTTCTGTGAGCTTACACCAGACCACTAAATGGGGAAATCTGTAGGGTCACATATTTACCTTTGAACTCAAGATGGAAGTTGTGCGAACACAAAACTTGGGAAAGTTATCCAAGGCAAAATACAAGCTTAAACAGCAGTCATATGCTATGTGATGTTGTGATCTCTTGATAAGAACGTCACAAAACGTGGATTAGCCACAAAAACACTGGTAAATGAAACTGTATGGAAAAACAAATATTGACCGCATCAATGTGCTGACTGCATCTAGTGCATTGACTATAGAGCTAGAATCTAGATTCACTAGGTGAGAGACTGACCTGTAGCCATAGGAATTTATACATTTTTGTTTGGAAAAGCCCTGGAATGCACAATCCAGCTGTGCTCAAACCTCTGAACAACTAGGCTGAGGCTCTTCTGATTTTTAGATATATAGAATACTTGACTGAGTGAGTACAACCAAGCTGGTAGGTTAAGATGTTCTTCTTCTTGGCTATCCAGACCATTTGCTAATCTCGGCCTATGATTTACATATAATTATTATTATAATTATGCCTCTCTCTCTCATTCTCCCTCTCACACACACACACACACACACACACACACACACACACACACACACACATACACACACACACACACACACACACACACCAGCTCCTGGATCTATGGCAAAACCAACTTTCCCTCAGTTCTTTAGCCTGTTTTTTTTGTGTGTGTGTTTTTTTTATAATTGTTATGGACACACCTTCTCATTGTTGGTTATCTGAGAGAAACTGACTTGTAAAGTTTCCTCTGTCCACACGCTGATTTTTTTTTCTTTAACATGACTCATCATGAGCTAAACTAACATGCGGTAAAAAAGAGTACTACATAGTTCCCTTCCCTTTTACTTCCAAGCGGTTGACCAATTAATAAAAATACCATAATACAAAAACAGCATAAATCATAAATTTATATTTATTATCAAACACTTTAAAAGTAAATAATACAAGTATATGATAATCCGTAAATAACATAAATGTTATTATTTCTGTTTGTATCTTTTAATTTTGATCACCACCGGGAAAAGAGAAAAAACAGCGCTGACTAGGCCCTATCTATTACATACAATAGTGTACTGCGCGGGCCTTGCGCTGCCGTACTTTGCCCTACTTTTTCCGCCATCTTGGGGTTTCAATAGTGCGCGGCTCGCAGGGCAAGCGAAGACGGCTGTGCGCACTCCAGTGTTATTAGTACCTCCATGATAAAAACTCATCTCTGAATTAGTTTTCCCTGCCATATATTAAGAATGAAAGTTTGCACTGAGAGACACACACAGAGATAACATACAAGTGGTATTTCTCAAGGCGCAATGATAGACAGTCCCAAACATGTGAGTGGTAATAATTCTCAACTTTTGGTGCACTGACAGACAGTCCCAAACATGTGAGTGATAATAGTTCTCAACTTTCGGTGCACTGACAGACAGTCCCAAACATGTGAGTGATAATAGTTCTCAAGTTTCGGTGCACTGACAGACAGTCCCAAACATGTGAGTGATAATAGTTCTCAACTTGAGGTGCACTGACAGACAGTACCAAACATGTCAAAATCGGGCAAAAAGAAAAAGTCGTATGTAGCGAAACCTTGTGTGAGAAATAAAACCCAAACGACACAAAGCAAACTGAAGAGAAGACAAAAACTACAGAAAATTTTCGGCTTTCGCCTTTTTCAAGTGAAAAAAAAAATCGAACAGTACAAGATTTCAACAGGAAATATAATAGAATCGAAGCGAAACAGGTTGCTTTATTGCCAGTTCTTGCTTCGTTAGCAGCACCAAAACAATGCGAACCAGGACAATATCCACTAAACTGAACGCTCAATATGGTTCCTTTTTAAGACATGTACGATAATGTAACAGGATGGTGCTAAGATGGAGAATGAAAATTAGAACTGTTGACAGCACGATGAACCAAATGCATTTTCTATAAATTTAAAACCAAAACCAATAATAAAATCCAAACGTTGAGGCACTCTCCACGGCCTTTGAAACCTATATACAAACTTGAGTTACTGTAGGTGGCCTAATATAAAAAAAAAACGTTTTGCGTTCATATAGCTGGAGAAATTGTGAATTATGTATACAGATTAGACAAAAAGCATTCTTCATCAAATCCTCGTAAAAATATAGGCATTCTTTATTTATCAAACCGAGCTACGTGTAATATTGAACATAGGTCAGTGACTGCCCTGGATTGTCCTCCATACATGCTCCCTCCCCCCAGAGCGCCTCCTTGTCCCGATTTTCTTGGATTCTCTTCCCCCCCCCCCCTCCCCATATCGCTACCCCTTTATCGTTTTTGCCTCCTTGTCCCGATTGACTTCGATTTCGACCCCCCCCCCCCCCCCCGGAAATCAAAATCGCTCCCCAGGGGATGGTATCGCGCGCGTTGAGAACCACTGGTTTAGGGGGGTAATGATTGTCTCGAAGAAGAAGATCAAACTTTGCCATTGATCATAGACACCATTTTAATCAAAACCAAAGCCAGACTGTATCTTTTCTGATTTCAGTTTATATCCACTGTTTAACTCAATATTCAATGACACTTAGAGAACAAGGAAAAAAACAGGAAAACGAATTATTTTTCTTCCCCTACTTGTAGTGATTGATTCTGACCTCGAAATACTGAAACACTAGAGACGATGTCATCTGTGAGTCTGCATTGTTCTTTGTCATATTGTTTTTGTTTTTGAGATCAGTTGACATCCCAGTGCAATAACGCCATTTAATAAAAATTGTGTCCTCGCCACTCTGTGATCACTTCCTGGTAGATAGATTTTTTTTGGCGCCAGCTGAGCTCGGAGCAGAACGATTTATGTGAGAAGACATGTTCATGTTTCTTTTCTAACGCTTTCTGTAGAGAATTCAGACGTTAAATCTGATCCGATTTTTAAATAACTGACAGAAAATTCCAAATGTTAACACAAAGACAAACTGATATGAATAATTATTATATAGCAATAAATGACAGAATATGGCAACATTTCGTGCAATATTTTCTTGTCTGTATATGTACGATTTAGTTATTGGACCAGTTTTTCCACTATACATGTATTTAAATTTCAGCAACCATTTGAACTGTGGGATCAAAACTTACCAACATCCGATACGGTAAGAAGAGAACAAAATATTACAATAAAAAAGACATGTCACGAACACACAGAAATGGTGCTCCTGGCTGCATCAAGGCTAATCCTGCAGCGGAGCATAATTTCAGGGATCTTATAAAAACGCTGCGTTGGGTGGTCCCAGGTGCAATAGGCATCTGATACCATGGCCCTCGCCTGGTAAGACTGGTCCGGCAGAATAGGCCGTCAGACCTGGCAGATACCAACGATCAAAATTCAAAAACCCTGGAGCCCCGCTAGGCCTTAAAGTCTTCGTTTTATTTTTAACCTGGGCTCTAGAGGAAAACAGTCAATTAGTGACTTGTGAGTTTTGGCAATAAAGGGGTCAACTCCTGAAAAGAACAATGCCTTAGAACTGCCCTCCTACTTCTACATCTGTCCCCTTGCTGCACCTCTCATGGCGCTCACCACGAAATAAAAAAAGACAGACATAAATTGAAAAAAACGACTTACAACGAAGAACGGAACAACAATCAAGAATAGGTGGTCAAGAGCATTCGGCTGAGGCCCCCGAGAAACTAAAGGATCTCATGGCTTACAAATATGACACTTTCCTACATTATACCGTACAGATGGCTCATGGTGTGCAAATGTGCTCTTGTCTCATCATCTTGGAAACTGTTTCACCAACATACAAAATGTCTCACCAACATACAAAATGTCTTATCAACATACAGAGTGTCTGACCAACATACAAACGGGCACCCCAACATACAAAATGTCTCATCCGTATAGAAAATGTCTCACCAACACGTAGAGTGTCTCAGCAACACACAAAATGTCTCACAAGTACACAGTGTGTCTCACCAACATATCACTACACGAGGACAACAACAACAAACAAGAAAAGAACACTGAAACAGTCAGAGATAAAACAGTTACATAAAATAAAAGCCAAGCCGGGCGGAAGGCTATCACGTGGACAGCGAGTGCTTGATTCACAGGCAAGTACCCGGACATTCACTTTCGTGCATTCAAACTAGAGGGGCACTTTTTTTTTTTGTTCTCACTACTGGATAGACGAGGGGGTTGGGGGGGGGGGGTGGGAGAGAAAAACCTAAACTAACTGTTTTCCTTATTTTTGAATACATTATTTTAATTTAATTCTGGGGCATTAAACCAGAGTGAAAATCTGACTTGAAAAATGCATTCAAAATATACTTAAAGTTTGCGATCACTATGGTAACGGGGGCCATCTTGAATCTTGGTTACACATTTTAGTTCTTAATTCTGTGAAAACTGTCCAGTGGAACCGGCTGAAATTTTGCATACAAGTCAAGAATTAGTTTGTAGAGAGAGTTACGACGCCATATTTCCAATAAATCTACGCAGTTGGTAGATTCCAACATTAACATTAAACCAGTATGCTACACTACCCCCCACCACCACCAAATACTACCGACGCAGTTTTCTGATTGCTCCCTATCCCCCCCCCCCCAAAAAAAAACAACAAAACAAACCCAGATTTGTCATTGTAACATCAAAGAACATTCAATGACAGGTGCCAATCTTGAAGGCAGTCTGTTCACTGGTTACGAAGAAATTAAGAATTGAAATTGTAAACGTACCTAGCAAAAAAGGCACTAAATGTTTTCTATTGGTCTAACTGAAAAGAAAATCACATAATATCCTGGATTGGCCATTGTAAGTAGTTATAATAATATACCTGATTAAGCCATCCTTTAAATATATATAAAATTCACCTTTTTTATCACATAAACACATGAATATTCAAGCTTTTAGGCTTTTAGGCCATCCTTTAAATATATATAAAATTCACCCTTTTTATCACATAAACATGAATATTCAAGCTTTTAGGCCATCCTTTAAAAATATAAAATTTCACCAAAAATTACACACAAACATCCCAAAAAAAAACCCAGCTTTTGCAACAAATTCAAAACTTCCCCAGAGTTTTAGAATCCCTGCTTTTAGAATTCCTGCAAAAAGCTGAACGCGGTGCAAAGGCTGGAAACCCCGTTGTTGCAATTATTGATCTTTGTTTGCAGCACTGCGACATTAAGCCAACCAATCAAAGCGTTTGTTGAGTAGTCACACCTTATTTCCCCAGCGAGCTCAGAATCAATTTCCCCGGCAACTCATTTGCTTCATGTACTTGGTGGAGAAAAGGTGTGTTTCAGTTTTAGTGTGGTGTGTATCGTCATTTCTCTTGATTGCTTAGATCAGAGTGGTTCTTTTCGTCATGGATGATCAAAATGATACACTGCTTTTATCCCAAGAGAGCAACATGGATTGTGCTTCACAAACTTTAGATTGGGATTATTCTGACTTATTTTTGTGGACAGAGGCACAAAAACTTATTCTCGATGAACATATTCAGTTTCATAAAAAGACAGCTGCTGTCTCAAGCGAACTGAGAAAAAGTGGACCCAGTGATCAATCTAAACTACCAAAACTTCCAACTCAACCAAAAATGAAATTGAATTCTTTGTATCACACTGGAGTAAAGAAAAAGAAATCAAGATCTCCACAAGAAGTACACCATTACCTGCGTTCTAAAGAAATTAATCCAAAACTCAAATTCGAAAAAGAAATCTTTTTCTTCAAACTGGAGAGTATAGAGACAATTGAAAATGCTATACAAAAGCTTCATGATTGTTATAAACATATTAAACTCCAAGATGCCACATCTATGTTTATAAATTTGCGATATGGAGAACTTTTGGAACTTACATTTTCACTTTATAAAACGGAAAAGATGGCTGGAAAAAGGACTGGAAAATGGGAAACATGGTTAACCAAGAACATTGGAATATGCAGTAGATATGCACGCAGACTGAGAGAGATTTATCAACTCTTTGGAACTTGTTCTAGATTTTATGCTCTTGGTATTTCTTTTCATGAATTCTACCAAATGAAAACTGCTATTAAGGACATGTTGAAAAGTAATGAAACGTTCAAAAAGTATTGGGAAACATCGGTAGACATTTATGGATCTGATATACAGCAAAGCTCTCAAGAAGTAGTAGAAAACAGCAAAGCTCTCAAGAAGTAGTAGAAAACTTGATAGTCATAGCAAGTTAACTCGAATTAGGTCGCGGACCTGCCAGTTCCGCCAGAGATGAGTCATAACACGTCAACTCGAATTAGGTCGCGGACCTGCCAGTTCCGCCAGAGATGAATCATAGCAAGTCAACTCGAATTAGGTCGCGGACCTGCCAGTTCCGCCAGAGATGAATCATAGCAAGTCAACTCGAATTAGGTCGCGGACCTGCCAGTTCCGCCAGAGATGAATCATAGCAAGTCAACTCGAATTAGGTCGCGGACCTGCCAGTTCCGCCAGAGATGAATCATAGCAAGTCAACTCGAATTAGGTCGCGGACCTGCCAGTCCCGCCAGAGATGAGTCTATCAGAGCGATTGATTAAGACAGAGTTCACAGTTCAAGCGTGGGACAGCGATTCTTCATATAAACATCTACGTCAGCAGCCTTAGCAACGGCAATCCACCTGGAACACCCTAACCACTTCTCTTCAAAATCTTTTCTGCTCGGTCAAACCCGCCATCACTCATTAGAGGATTATGATCCCCATTTAGACTTTGTTGGCATTCTGTTAATAGAAACGAATGCCACTTAGTGTTTTTGAGGGTCCCGAGCATATCAACAAATGAATGGTTCCCACTCCCTTACACACACACACACACACACACTCCCCCTATACACACACACACACTCCCTTACACACACACACACACTCCCTTACACACACACACACACACTCCCCCTATACGCACACACATACTCCCTTACACACACACACACACGCACCCTTACACACACACACACACACTCCCCCTATACACACACACACACACTCCCTTACACACACACACACACACTTCCCCCTTACACACACACACTTCCCTCACACACATACGCATCTGTATTTTTGAGTCACAGGCTAAAATCCGGGAGAACCAATGCAGGGGACATAACCAAGAAAATACAACACTATTTCTAAGACGACAACAGTTATTTCCTATATAGTTATATTGTTGGGAATAATACTAGGTTTTCATTTTCTTTTCTTTTTAAAATGGATGTAAAAAATCTTGCTTGGGATGATTTAACAAATAGACAAAACAGTCCTATGTTATCTAAAAGTATAAGAGGAATTATAGTAGGAAAAAGTGAATGTGGTAAAACTAACCTGTTATTGAATCTACTTTTAAACGACTGTTGGCTTGATTACAACAAATTATTTGTTTTCGGAAAGTCTTTACTCCAAACTGGATACAAGATTATAAAAACGGGTTTTGAACAGAATCTACCTAAAGAGGTTATATGTAAACTGTTCACCCAAAAGGACTATTTTATAAAAAATAATATTTCTCCTTGTCAATTATTAGAAGAAGCTGGAAAATATGCTGATATAACCACGGTCAAAGACCATGATATAGTTAAGTGCCAGTTTTATGAAGATGCCGATGATGTTCCAGATCCAAGCGAATTAAACTCAGAAGATAAAAATTTAATGATATTTGATGATATTTTACTGGAGAAACAAAACAAATGTGAAGATTATTATTGTAAAGGAAGACATAACAATGTTGACTGTTTCTATCTAGCCCAAAATTTTTTTAAATTACCGAGACAAACGATAAGACAGAATTCAAACGTTCTTTGTTTGTTTGAACAAGACTTGAAAACTATAACTTACATTTATTACGATCATGTAAGCGTTGATATGACATTAGAAGATTTTCAAAAGCTCTGTCAAAAATGTTGGGAAGAACCTTATGGATTTCTTGTAATTGACAATTCTAGTAATAAATTTAACGGGAAATATAGATATAAATTTGATACATTTTACATACCTTAAAAATATTCTATTAAAAATGGATGAAAGCAAACATATTTTTACCTTAAATATTTTAAGAGAAATCGCCCAAAACACAAAATCAAAATTTTCACAGCAAATTATTGTTAGAAATAATAAAACCGCATTTAGGACAGTGTTTAATCCTCCTTTAGAATTAGAAAAAGATAAACATTATGAAATCGCCTTAGTTAATTTGGAAACCTACTATTCTTTCCCTAACATTGACGAACAAAACAACATGATTGAATACTATGATGGCGTCATGTGGCATAAAGAGTTTATATCTGTTGGTGCTTATGAAATTGAATCTTTAAACACTGCAATTCAAAGCCTGATTGGTGACGAGATAAAAATTGAACCAAATTATCAAACTTTAAAATCCATTATGACTGTCAAGAAAGGATACAAAGTAAATTTTAAAGAAAACAATACCTTAGCTGATTTATTAGGATTTCGTCAGGAAATTTATGACTCGGGAACTCATGAATCTGAAAACATTGTAAACATTCTTAGTGTTAATAGTATTCTAGTTCATTTGAATATCATAAACGGAAGTATAGTTAATGGCACACCTGTTCCCGTTATTTATTCTTTTTTCCCAAATGTATCTCCGGGACATAAAATAGTTGAAAAACCTAAAAATCTTGTTTTTCTGCCAATAGCTATGAAAACGATAAATAACTTAGAGATTAAAATTACAGATCAAAATGACAAACCTTTAAATTTAAGAGGAGAAACTGTTGTCATAAGATTTCATATTAGAGAAATTTAAAAACTAAAAATGGCACTATCCAATTTTGATATTTTAAAAGCTGTTAAGGAATTAAGAATTCCTAATTTTAGAGGTGTGTTTTTAAGAACTGAATTACCTGAAAAACCGAGAAGAAAAGAATGTGGAATACTGAATTTAGGTGATGGAACGAAAGGAGGAACTCATTGGGTCGCTTGGTATCATGACGAAGTAAATAAAATTTATTTTGACAGTTATGGAATTCGACCTCCTTTAGAAATAATCAAATATCTTAGAGAGAAAAAAGGAGATATTCAATATTCTACTAATCAAGTACAAGATCCAAACACAGTAATTTGTGGGCATTTGTGTTTGTATGTTTTAAAAGAATTATCAGAAGGAAAACGTTTTCAAGAAATTATTAATAGTTTGTATTTAAAAAATCCTAGCAATTTTTTTCCTTAAAAAATGGTGGATAAATTTGGTCTTATGCCTGGTAGAAACTCAACAACAACTATTATTCCAATTCATAAGTATGCAACCAATCTAGATGATTTGGAAAATGTTGAAGGTTTTAATGAAAATGGAAAGAAAGATTCTATATAATATATTACATATATAATACAATATTATTGTTTCAAATTAAATGAAGACGGTATATATGTTAGAAATGAAATTGTAGATTCACCACCTCCTAAATTTATAAGTGAAGTAAAAGATATACCTGTGAATCTTATAGATGTTGATGAAAAACTTAAAGTGATACCAACCAAACATGAATGGGGTGTAGATATTCAATTAAGAAGCGATAAAGTATCAACTAAAGGAAATAAAATATTACTAAAAGTTTACAACTCAGGTCGCGTTATAGGAAGTTTGGTTCCACTTCTTAGATATAGAGAGACAACAGTTTTAAAACGCCATGATGAGGAGTATTTTCTTGCAAACGTTAAGGATGAGCAACGCACCATTCTAACTTTTAATTGTGAATTTGAGAATGAAAAAAAGATTCTTGAAGACTTTCCGATAGGTTCAACTATAATTATTGAAGATAAAGTTTTAGAATCTTTTAATAACAAAGAAATTATGGATGGATTACAAATGAGTTTTTCGGGAGATGATACAAAAGATTTTCGAATAAATGTAAAAAAACAAAAAGAGGATTACAAAGTCCGAAATATGCCTAATGAATTGAAAGCCGAAAAAACAGATGGTAATATTAGTTTTAAAAATATTCTCATTTACAAAGAGTTTATAATTCATAGCATAAGATTTACACAGTTACCTGTAACTTTAGATGAAATAAATTATTTGTAGAAAAATGGATTACAAGAAAATTACTCCGTTTAATAGCCATGCAGTTAACTTAGAAGATTTAGAAAATGTTGATGGTTTTTTATCCAGAGGAGAACTAAATAATTTATATTGTTTTCAATTAAAGAGAAATGGAATATATAAAAGAGCTGAATTTCCTAAAAAACCCGAATGGGATATTGATATTAAACCCGTTATTGGTAAAAAAGAGACAATGATAAAAAATGATGGTTTGATAAATATGTCCAAGTCATCTAGTAAAGATATAAATGTTAAAAGAATCAACGGTAAAAACTATTTTGTTAAGGAAGAGAATAAGAATTTTGGCGAATTTCTTTTAGAATCAGATACAGAAAATGAAATTTTATTAAATCCACCGGAAGGATCCACTTTATTATTGATGGTATAACAATTGAAAAAACTGATGGGTTTTCTTTTTCTTTATCACCCGCTTATAGAATAAATGTTGAAAAAGAAAATAAGGAATTTACAATAATCATGAAAAATATACGCGAAGATTTTTACCCGAATCAAAAATTACCTTTGAACCTGAAAATGTTTTATCTAATGATACTAAGTATAGTAGTCTTCTTACTAAAGACATTAATACTTTGTTTATTAATAGATTTTATCACATTAGTAGAATAAGATTTATAGTAGTACCCGTTAGAGATGCTCAAATTAGGTATTATTAAAATGGAAGACATTTTGAAAATTACAAAAAAAATTAAGGTAGATGAAAGTATTGAAAAATATGAATACCATGAATACAATCCAATTACCGGTACAAATTTAAACAGTGGAGGAGAAATTCGAATAACTATTGAATTACAAGATATTTTTACTCATCCAAGTGAAAGCTATATAATAATTGAAGGTAGACTTACAAAAACAGATGGAGCATTATATACTGCTGATGATCAGATAACTTTATGTAATAATGGCATAATGTATTTGTTTAATTTTATAAAATATCAGTTATCAGGACAAGAAATTGAAAATTTAAATCATCCAGGACGAGGAACAACAATGTTAGGATTACTCTCAAAATCACAAAGACTTAATTTATTGTGGATAAAAGATACTAACAGAAAAATTGAGAATAATGTAGGTTTTGAAACAAGACAAGAGATACTGCTAAAATATCCTGATCCTAAAGGAACATTTTCCTTTCTAATTCCTCTGAAACATATTTTCGGTTTCGCAGAGGATTATGATAAGATTCTTTATGGTTTTACTCAACAACTTACTCTGTACAAAAGACCAGATTCAAATATTGCAATTTATAATGATGATAAAGCTGCCGAAGGAAAAGTTACTCTTGATAAAATTTCATGGTATGTTCCACATGTTTTACCAGCGGATCAACAAAAGTTTGAATTATATAAAATTATTGAATCAAAAGCAAAATTAAATGTTGGCTATAGAAGTAGACAATGTGATTCAATAACAGTTCCTGTAGCAACTCAATTTTCATGGAGATTATCTGTAAAAGCTTCTCCTGAAAAACCCAGATGGATCATAATGGCGTTTCAAACAAAAGATAGATCTGATCAAAAAGAAAATGCCGCGATATTCAATAATCTGGATGTAAGAAATATTAATGTTCAGTTAAATTCTAGGCGTTATCCAGAATCTGATTATCAACTATCATTCCCTAAGTTTCAATTCTCTAGAGTATATAATGATGCTGTATCATTTAGATCAAAATTTTATAATATAGATGAATTGGTTAGCAATCCAACTATTACCACTATTGATTATAAAACGCTTTATCCGTTATTTGTTTTCTATGTTTCAAAACAAAGTGAAAGGTTAAAAAATAGCAAAGGCTGGAAACCCCGTTGTTGCAATTATTGATCTTTGTTTGCAGCACTGCGACATTAAGCCAACCAATCAAAGCGTTTGTTGAGTAGTCACACCTTATTTCCCCAGCGAGCTCAGAATCAATTTCCCCGGCAACTCATTTGCTTCATGTACTTGGTGGAGAAAAGGTGTGTTTCAGTTTTAGTGTGGTGTGTATCGTCATTTCTCTTGATTGCTTAGATCAGAGTGGTTCTTTTCGTCATGGATGATCAAAATGATACACTGCTTTTATCCCAAGAGAGCAACATGGATTGTGCTTCACAAACTTTAGATTGGGATTATTCTGACTTATTTTTGTGGACAGAGGCACAAAAACTTATTCTCGATGAACATATTCAGTTTCATAAAAAGACAGCTGCTGTCTCAAGCGAACTGAGAAAAAGTGGACCCAGTGATCAATCTAAACTACCAAAACTTCCAACTCAACCAAAAATGAAATTGAATTCTTTGTATCACACTGGAGTAAAGAAAAAGAAATCAAGATCTCCACAAGAAGTACACCATTACCTGCGTTCTAAAGAAATTAATCCAAAACTCAAATTCGAAAAAGAAATCTTTTTCTTCAAACTGGAGAGTATAGAGACAATTGAAAATGCTATACAAAAGCTTCATGATTGTTATAAACATATTAAACTCCAAGATGCCACATCTATGTTTATAAATTTGCGATATGGAGAACTTTTGGAACTTACATTTTCACTTTATAAAACGGAAAAGATGGCTGGAAAAAGGACTGGAAAATGGGAAACATGGTTAACCAAGAACATTGGAATATGCAGTAGATATGCACGCAGACTGAGAGAGATTTATCAACTCTTTGGAACTTGTTCTAGATTTTATGCTCTTGGTATTTCTTTTCATGAATTCTACCAAATGAAAACTGCTATTAAGGACATGTTGAAAAGTAATGAAACGTTCAAAAAGTATTGGGAAACATCGGTAGACATTTATGGATCTGATATACAGCAAAGCTCTCAAGAAGTAGTAGAAAACAGCAAAGCTCTCAAGAAGTAGTAGAAAACTTGATAGTCATAGCAAGTTAACTCGAATTAGGTCGCGGACCTGCCAGTTCCGCCAGAGATGAGTCATAACACGTCAACTCGAATTAGGTCGCGGACCTGCCAGTTCCGCCAGAGATGAATCATAGCAAGTCAACTCGAATTAGGTCGCGGACCTGCCAGTTCCGCCAGAGATGAATCATAGCAAGTCAACTCGAATTAGGTCGCGGACCTGCCAGTTCCGCCAGAGATGAATCATAGCAAGTCAACTCGAATTAGGTCGCGGACCTGCCAGTTCCGCCAGAGATGAATCATAGCAAGTCAACTCGAATTAGGTCGCGGACCTGCCAGTCCCGCCAGAGATGAGTCTATCAGAGCGATTGATTAAGACAGAGTTCACAGTTCAAGCGTGGGACAGCGATTCTTCATATAAACATCTACGTCAGCAGCCTTAGCAACGGCAATCCACCTGGAACACCCTAACCACTTCTCTTCAAAATCTTTTCTGCTCGGTCAAACCCGCCATCACTCATTAGAGGATTATGATCCCCATTTAGACTTTGTTGGCATTCTGTTAATAGAAACGAATGCCACTTAGTGTTTTTGAGGGTCCCGAGCATATCAACAAATGAATGGTTCCCACTCCCTTACACACACACACACACACACACTCCCCCTATACACACACACACACTCCCTTACACACACACACACACTCCCTTACACACACACACACACACTCCCCCTATACGCACACACATACTCCCTTACACACACACACACACGCACCCTTACACACACACACACACACTCCCCCTATACACACACACACACACTCCCTTACACACACACACACACACTTCCCCCTTACACACACACACTTCCCTCACACACATACGCATCTGTATTTTTGAGTCACAGGCTAAAATCCGGGAGAACCAATGCAGGGGACATAACCAAGAAAATACAACACTATTTCTAAGACGACAACAGTTATTTCCTATATAGTTATATTGTTGGGAATAATACTAGGTTTTCATTTTCTTTTCTTTTTAAAATGGATGTAAAAAATCTTGCTTGGGATGATTTAACAAATAGACAAAACAGTCCTATGTTATCTAAAAGTATAAGAGGAATTATAGTAGGAAAAAGTGAATGTGGTAAAACTAACCTGTTATTGAATCTACTTTTAAACGACTGTTGGCTTGATTACAACAAATTATTTGTTTTCGGAAAGTCTTTACTCCAAACTGGATACAAGATTATAAAAACGGGTTTTGAACAGAATCTACCTAAAGAGGTTATATGTAAACTGTTCACCCAAAAGGACTATTTTATAAAAAATAATATTTCTCCTTGTCAATTATTAGAAGAAGCTGGAAAATATGCTGATATAACCACGGTCAAAGACCATGATATAGTTAAGTGCCAGTTTTATGAAGATGCCGATGATGTTCCAGATCCAAGCGAATTAAACTCAGAAGATAAAAATTTAATGATATTTGATGATATTTTACTGGAGAAACAAAACAAATGTGAAGATTATTATTGTAAAGGAAGACATAACAATGTTGACTGTTTCTATCTAGCCCAAAATTTTTTTAAATTACCGAGACAAACGATAAGACAGAATTCAAACGTTCTTTGTTTGTTTGAACAAGACTTGAAAACTATAACTTACATTTATTACGATCATGTAAGCGTTGATATGACATTAGAAGATTTTCAAAAGCTCTGTCAAAAATGTTGGGAAGAACCTTATGGATTTCTTGTAATTGACAATTCTAGTAATAAATTTAACGGGAAATATAGATATAAATTTGATACATTTTACATACCTTAAAAATATTCTATTAAAAATGGATGAAAGCAAACATATTTTTACCTTAAATATTTTAAGAGAAATCGCCCAAAACACAAAATCAAAATTTTCACAGCAAATTATTGTTAGAAATAATAAAACCGCATTTAGGACAGTGTTTAATCCTCCTTTAGAATTAGAAAAAGATAAACATTATGAAATCGCCTTAGTTAATTTGGAAACCTACTATTCTTTCCCTAACATTGACGAACAAAACAACATGATTGAATACTATGATGGCGTCATGTGGCATAAAGAGTTTATATCTGTTGGTGCTTATGAAATTGAATCTTTAAACACTGCAATTCAAAGCCTGATTGGTGACGAGATAAAAATTGAACCAAATTATCAAACTTTAAAATCCATTATGACTGTCAAGAAAGGATACAAAGTAAATTTTAAAGAAAACAATACCTTAGCTGATTTATTAGGATTTCGTCAGGAAATTTATGACTCGGGAACTCATGAATCTGAAAACATTGTAAACATTCTTAGTGTTAATAGTATTCTAGTTCATTTGAATATCATAAACGGAAGTATAGTTAATGGCACACCTGTTCCCGTTATTTATTCTTTTTTCCCAAATGTATCTCCGGGACATAAAATAGTTGAAAAACCTAAAAATCTTGTTTTTCTGCCAATAGCTATGAAAACGATAAATAACTTAGAGATTAAAATTACAGATCAAAATGACAAACCTTTAAATTTAAGAGGAGAAACTGTTGTCATAAGATTTCATATTAGAGAAATTTAAAAACTAAAAATGGCACTATCCAATTTTGATATTTTAAAAGCTGTTAAGGAATTAAGAATTCCTAATTTTAGAGGTGTGTTTTTAAGAACTGAATTACCTGAAAAACCGAGAAGAAAAGAATGTGGAATACTGAATTTAGGTGATGGAACGAAAGGAGGAACTCATTGGGTCGCTTGGTATCATGACGAAGTAAATAAAATTTATTTTGACAGTTATGGAATTCGACCTCCTTTAGAAATAATCAAATATCTTAGAGAGAAAAAAGGAGATATTCAATATTCTACTAATCAAGTACAAGATCCAAACACAGTAATTTGTGGGCATTTGTGTTTGTATGTTTTAAAAGAATTATCAGAAGGAAAACGTTTTCAAGAAATTATTAATAGTTTGTATTTAAAAAATCCTAGCAATTTTTTTCCTTAAAAAATGGTGGATAAATTTGGTCTTATGCCTGGTAGAAACTCAACAACAACTATTATTCCAATTCATAAGTATGCAACCAATCTAGATGATTTGGAAAATGTTGAAGGTTTTAATGAAAATGGAAAGAAAGATTCTATATAATATATTACATATATAATACAATATTATTGTTTCAAATTAAATGAAGACGGTATATATGTTAGAAATGAAATTGTAGATTCACCACCTCCTAAATTTATAAGTGAAGTAAAAGATATACCTGTGAATCTTATAGATGTTGATGAAAAACTTAAAGTGATACCAACCAAACATGAATGGGGTGTAGATATTCAATTAAGAAGCGATAAAGTATCAACTAAAGGAAATAAAATATTACTAAAAGTTTACAACTCAGGTCGCGTTATAGGAAGTTTGGTTCCACTTCTTAGATATAGAGAGACAACAGTTTTAAAACGCCATGATGAGGAGTATTTTCTTGCAAACGTTAAGGATGAGCAACGCACCATTCTAACTTTTAATTGTGAATTTGAGAATGAAAAAAAGATTCTTGAAGACTTTCCGATAGGTTCAACTATAATTATTGAAGATAAAGTTTTAGAATCTTTTAATAACAAAGAAATTATGGATGGATTACAAATGAGTTTTTCGGGAGATGATACAAAAGATTTTCGAATAAATGTAAAAAAACAAAAAGAGGATTACAAAGTCCGAAATATGCCTAATGAATTGAAAGCCGAAAAAACAGATGGTAATATTAGTTTTAAAAATATTCTCATTTACAAAGAGTTTATAATTCATAGCATAAGATTTACACAGTTACCTGTAACTTTAGATGAAATAAATTATTTGTAGAAAAATGGATTACAAGAAAATTACTCCGTTTAATAGCCATGCAGTTAACTTAGAAGATTTAGAAAATGTTGATGGTTTTTTATCCAGAGGAGAACTAAATAATTTATATTGTTTTCAATTAAAGAGAAATGGAATATATAAAAGAGCTGAATTTCCTAAAAAACCCGAATGGGATATTGATATTAAACCCGTTATTGGTAAAAAAGAGACAATGATAAAAAATGATGGTTTGATAAATATGTCCAAGTCATCTAGTAAAGATATAAATGTTAAAAGAATCAACGGTAAAAACTATTTTGTTAAGGAAGAGAATAAGAATTTTGGCGAATTTCTTTTAGAATCAGATACAGAAAATGAAATTTTATTAAATCCACCGGAAGGATCCACTTTATTATTGATGGTATAACAATTGAAAAAACTGATGGGTTTTCTTTTTCTTTATCACCCGCTTATAGAATAAATGTTGAAAAAGAAAATAAGGAATTTACAATAATCATGAAAAATATACGCGAAGATTTTTACCCGAATCAAAAATTACCTTTGAACCTGAAAATGTTTTATCTAATGATACTAAGTATAGTAGTCTTCTTACTAAAGACATTAATACTTTGTTTATTAATAGATTTTATCACATTAGTAGAATAAGATTTATAGTAGTACCCGTTAGAGATGCTCAAATTAGGTATTATTAAAATGGAAGACATTTTGAAAATTACAAAAAAAATTAAGGTAGATGAAAGTATTGAAAAATATGAATACCATGAATACAATCCAATTACCGGTACAAATTTAAACAGTGGAGGAGAAATTCGAATAACTATTGAATTACAAGATATTTTTACTCATCCAAGTGAAAGCTATATAATAATTGAAGGTAGACTTACAAAAACAGATGGAGCATTATATACTGCTGATGATCAGATAACTTTATGTAATAATGGCATAATGTATTTGTTTAATTTTATAAAATATCAGTTATCAGGACAAGAAATTGAAAATTTAAATCATCCAGGACGAGGAACAACAATGTTAGGATTACTCTCAAAATCACAAAGACTTAATTTATTGTGGATAAAAGATACTAACAGAAAAATTGAGAATAATGTAGGTTTTGAAACAAGACAAGAGATACTGCTAAAATATCCTGATCCTAAAGGAACATTTTCCTTTCTAATTCCTCTGAAACATATTTTCGGTTTCGCAGAGGATTATGATAAGATTCTTTATGGTTTTACTCAACAACTTACTCTGTACAAAAGACCAGATTCAAATATTGCAATTTATAATGATGATAAAGCTGCCGAAGGAAAAGTTACTCTTGATAAAATTTCATGGTATGTTCCACATGTTTTACCAGCGGATCAACAAAAGTTTGAATTATATAAAATTATTGAATCAAAAGCAAAATTAAATGTTGGCTATAGAAGTAGACAATGTGATTCAATAACAGTTCCTGTAGCAACTCAATTTTCATGGAGATTATCTGTAAAAGCTTCTCCTGAAAAACCCAGATGGATCATAATGGCGTTTCAAACAAAAGATAGATCTGATCAAAAAGAAAATGCCGCGATATTCAATAATCTGGATGTAAGAAATATTAATGTTCAGTTAAATTCTAGGCGTTATCCAGAATCTGATTATCAACTATCATTCCCTAAGTTTCAATTCTCTAGAGTATATAATGATGCTGTATCATTTAGATCAAAATTTTATAATATAGATGAATTGGTTAGCAATCCAACTATTACCACTATTGATTATAAAACGCTTTATCCGTTATTTGTTTTCTATGTTTCAAAACAAAGTGAAAGGTTAAAAAATAGCATAACTGATATAATGGTTAAGGCTACATTTAATAAAAATGTTCCTGCAGATACCACAGCTTATGCTTTAGTTATTTCTGATAAGATAATTTCATTTCAATCTGATGGAAGGAATATGGCAGTTATTCAAAGTTAATCGACGGAGTCGAAGTTAACCTTCTCTACCATTTCATATATAATATTTGTAAATTGATCAGAATATGGAAGAGTTTTAATACCATCATCAAGTATATATCGTTTATCATCATAAGGACTTAGAGCTTTTTTATTTATTTCTTTTATGTACATTTCATGTTTATCAGAATTTAGCACATTCATCTTTTTATAATTAATTTCATTATTAAGTAAACAGTTTTTGTAATTCTCAAATGTAACATCTTTTTTAATTGTCGTTTTTGAAATACCTTTTAATTTTTTACATGTCGCTTGTTCGAGAACTTTATATGTATATGCTTTACTTCTAAGAAAAACTATTTCACTCATAACTTTACCATTTAGTTCATCTTTAAATTTATTAATAACTTTTTTATTTTTTGTCGAATGAAGAAAATGATCTTTTGGACAATCACTAGTGTCTAAATCATCGTCCTTTATTTTTTTCATATCTTCATAAACATCTTCAGTTCTAATATTAAGAAAGTATGAATCGGTATCAAATCTAATTACTTCATTAGATTTCCATAGTTCATTAACAACATTGTAATAAAACTGATACATAACCAACTTAGAGTAATCAAGAATACACATTCCTAAATAAATCGGTTTATTAAACTTTATTGATGTTACATTATTAGCAATACCAATTAGATTTTCATTAAAAATAATTGATTCCTTAAAATTAGGTTTACTTATTAAGTTTGTTACTTGTTCTTTCTCTGATAATAGTTTTAACTCAATTCGATCTCTTATGTTTTCGAGAGTTTTTCCATAGAAGGAATTATTCATTAATTTCCAAAGATTCTTTTCAAAGTCAGATTTTGATTTTGTTCTTTGATTAGTATTAAAATCGATGTATTCTTTTAACCAAGGTCTTTCCTTAAAAGACATTATTCTATGAACTTTAGAAATTTCTAATCCAAGGGATTTAAAACATTCTAATAATTTGTAATGTATGATATACTTCTTTTTATTTTTTAAATTTAGTATTAGTTTTTCTACATTTCCTACTTTTTTGTCTTCTAATTGTAAATAGTATTTTTGCAAATCGCTTAATTCATCTTCATTCACTTTTAGTTTCTCTGGAGCTAAAGGAAATCTACTGGTGTTTACTTTTGCTTTAACTGTGTAATCAAGATCACATTCGATAATATATCCTCTTCCTTCAGGAACGTTTTTCAAGAATGATCCTTTTTCCCATTTAAAGTCTCCAACCGGTAAAGATTCTGACATTCCTCCTCCATATAAATTATTTGCATCTAAATACAACAAGTAATTTGATCTCTTTTTAGGGTTATAATCTGGTAAATATTCATTGTTAGCTTTTACATACCGAGATCCTAAAACTTCTGAATAGCCACCTCTTATTCCCTTCTCAAACATTAGTAGCATATCTAAATCTGTTAATAATTCTAGTTTAATTCTCGTATATTTTAACCCACATTGCCAAGTTAATCCAGGAGCTGAGAAACAATAACACGGATCAATTTCATGATTGGTTAGGAAAAATTCTCTAAACTTTTCAAATACATCTGTTAAAAGTAAAACATCTGTTTTTAGATATAAATCATGATAATCTTGTAAAGTTTTACATTCAAAAGTATTCCAAACATTTAAAGCATGTTGGTATTCGTCTCCTGTAATTCCTTCTTTTCTTAAAGTTGAAAAGAAATTTTCTATTGGTGGTAATTGTTCTTCACTTAATCTCTCGATTGAATCAACATATTCATAAGGGTAAACACCTTTCCTTTTTAGCAAAGTGTAATTATCCGGGAAATGTTCTTTCAAGATTTTGAAATCATCCATTGATTTAACAACACCTTCTAAAGAGTTTGATAAAAATCTGTAACTATCTAGGAATCTTAATTTTTTGTAATAATTTCCGTATTCAAATGAAATATATTCTCCAGATGTTTTAGCAAGCAATGAAAGTTTATTATATTTATCTTCATATTTCATTATTTCTTCTATTATGAAATGAAAATCATAACCACTGCCATTGTGAAAAAATACTGGAATTACTTTAGATTGTTTTCCTTCTTTAGTATTACAAGACTGACAAGCAGCGCCTCGATACTTACCATTGTAATGATTGTGCTCTCTTACTTTTTTGTTAGAAAATTCTACATTACAAATATAACAATTTGTTGCTTTACTAAATTCTTTATCTTGGGTATAAGTCAAATTAGCTTTAGCATTCTTATAGTAATTTAACTTTTTACAGATTTCGTTATAATACATCATAATCATTTCGACAAATTTTTCTTTTGCATCTTCTCCGGTATAAGTATGATAAACGGAAGGACATAAATTATCATAATCGGATTGTATATACATTCCAAAACTAATAGCTTCTTGTTTAAAAATTGTATTTTGATAAGGTTCGTTCGGGTTTGGTTGTGTTGTAGATATTCTTTTATTACATGATTCAAAATCACAGTAGAAAACTATCGGTAATCTAGATTTGAAATGATGATTGGCAAATTGTAAAATATTATCACCTTTTTTTGGAAGGATTGTCTTGCACATTTTGTGATTTAAGCATTTCTCTTTATGATTATTTAAAGAATTATTTGTTGTAAATATGTTCATACAATTCCTGCAGATGAAAGCTTTGTTACAAGATTTATCTGCTAATAAATTTTCTAAATTTTTTATAAGACAGTAATGAGTATTTCCATCATCTTCTAAATATAGTAAATCAATGAAGTTGGAACTATGCTGGTAATTGCAACTAGTATAAATTGGATATATAGAATATTTATCTTGTGGTTTTTCTGAAGCAAAAACATTTATCGAAATACTATTCTGGTTTTCAAATTTAGGAATATCTTTTATTTTAACAGGATATTCAATTCCATTCATATTTAAAGTATTTTCATAAGACGAATAATTTGAGAGTCTGTGAACATGATCATCAGCAGGATACAATTTAGCTAATATGGACCAAAGAAAACATTTATTATCTTTTTTTTTTTTGAACGTTGATAATATTTTTACTTTTAAACGAAGTAGGAATATAAGAAGAAGCTCTTAAAGTTTTAGTTTTATAAAGTTTTACATTTGTTTTAATAATTTGATTAAATATATGTCCAGATCCTTTAACCTGAAATCTATCAACCCATGCGTTAAAATTTTCATCAATGGAATTATAAAAGGTATTGAAATCATTAATGGAATTTATAATATCAAAACTTGATTGATAATGTGCTTCAATAATATCAAAAGATAAAGGAGTATTAAATTCAGAGGTTGTTATTAACTTAACTTTTACCGTTTTATTGCCTTTAAAATCTTCAATAAGTTTTCTCACTCTTTCCTTAATTGATTTGAAATATCTAGAAGTATTATTTTCTTTCACATCATCGATAATGGTTTCTTTGATAATATCTTTGAAAGTTTTTTCTAACGAAATAGTTTTCTCGTTCATTTTCTCGTTCATTTTAGAAACATTCTTTTTTGTTAGGGTTTTTTTCTCGTTCATTTTTAAGAAATATTTTTAGTAGGTTTATTTTTCTAGTTTATTTTTATTATGGTTTTTATGGTAATCAGGATTTCTTTTCATACATTCTTCATATGCTTGTTTATATTTTTCCTTATTTTTTACATAAAGTAAATGTTTTTGAGGTTTCATACATTCTTTACATTTCGTTCTATAACCATCAGCACCTTTTTTTTCTTTGTAAAATGAATCAAGAGGTTTTCGAATAAAGCAACCATTGCAAATTTTTTCCATTTTTTATTTTTTAATTTTATTTATTAAAAATGGTTGAAAGTAGAACTCTGATGTATTGTGTAAAGTGTAAACAACAAACCGATACTATAAACATTGAACAAGTTAAAACAAAGAATAATAATAGTTCGTCCATCAGGTATGATGATGACCTTAACAACACCAGAGGAATAAAGAACAGAAATTGTTGAGAATTTCAACACATGGACAATAAAGAGAACTAAAGGACACAGAGGACAGAATGGAAAGACTGTTCTTTCATGACTTATGCTTCTCATGTGACTGATAAGTCCTATTTTTGACCTGCAGACCCTTCCGCATAAATGACAAGAGTGCTCCGTTGGTTCAGTACCACTGGGCCTATTCTTGCGCCGTTCTCTTTTTTTGATAGCCTGCTGGACTCTGTCAGCTTCCCATGCTTTGCTGCCCCTGGTAAGGGCCACCCTCCAATTTGCACGATCAAGCGAGAGTGTAACAGTTGATGCAAATTTTCAGCACGTTATAATGGGGAGAGTCAGATGAACTGATCGTCTACCCCTTAAAAACGAAACTGTCTCGAACTGTTGTAGAAATAAATAACAGGATCCGATGAACAATTTAATACTAACGTTTAATAACTGTAAACAAGAGCTGATATCCACAAGTTACTTACACCTAGCTAGCCGGGAAGACACACTTCTAACTACCACTGGATTTTCACACCTACGATTTGCACCTTACGATTTTCACCCACGATTTGCAGTAATCCTACTCGCCTGGCCCTCCTTATATATATTCTGTCCAGGAACGTTCAGGAAGCGGCTTAACCGCCCCATAAGGACGAGACAGACCTAGATCGTTCGGGACACATACAAGCCACCCAATCGTACACAGACACGTCACAGAATTACATCACTCAAGGTCGACCCAGCGTAATCTCGGACACTGCAGTTCTTTCCAGACCTTCTAGATTTTCTACAGTGAAACAAACAAGCCACATCAAAGAGAAATACCGGCCTTGCTGGCGAGAGGGGGGAGGAATGTCGCCGAGCGAGACTCGCCAAGCGGGGGGGTGAGAAAATATCGATCGTTCAACTAGTGGGACGCTACAGAGAGCTTTTCCCACTCACTCACATCAATGGCAAAGGCCTTCAGTGATTGCTTGAGAGTGTCTTTGTAACGTCTCTTTGGGGCCCCAACATTCCTCGTTCCATTGGAGGGCTCAGAGAAGAAGATTTGCTTAGGGAGTCTGGAGTCGGGCATTCTGACAACATGTCCTGCCCAACGTATCTGAATTTTTTTCAGGTGGCAGAAGATGCTCAATTCCTTGGCACGATTGAGGACCTCAGTGTCTGGAATTTTATCCTGCCATTTGATCCTTAGGATCTTTCTAAGGCAGGCCAGATGAAAGTGATTTAGCTTTCTGGCATGCGATTGGTACACTGTCCAGGTTTCAGCCCCATAGAGTAGGGTAAGAAGGACCACAGCATTGTACACTTTCAGCTTAGTGTCTGTGCGAATGCCGGCAACATCCCATACTCTCTTTCGAAGCCTGCCAAATGCAGAGCTGGCTTTGCTGATTCTTGAGAGAATTTCAGTATCAACACGAGCCGCGGAAGACAGTGTACTGCCAAGATAGGTGAAGTTCTCCGACACCTTCAGAAGACTGTCATGGACTTTGATATTTGGGGTCATAGGATACTTGTCGTCTGGAGTAGGCTGATGGAGCACTTCCGTCTTCTTTGTGCTTATTGTGAGGCCAAAGTTGTCACAGGCACTAGAGAACTTATCAACACAGTTTTGCATGCTATCCTCATCGTGTGCCAGAAGTGCACAATCATCAGCAAATAGTAGGTCACAGACTTGAGTACTTTTGGTTTTGGTTTTTGCCTGAAGTCTCCTGAGGTTGAATAGACTGCCATCAGTTCGGTACTTGATGCTTACCCCTTGAGGAGGAGAGCTAAAGGCTTCTTGTAGCATTGCAGAGAACATGATGCTGAACAGAGTTGGGGCTAAGACACAACCCTGTTTTACCCCATTTTGACTGCAGCTTGCATGCCATCATGAAACTGGCGCACTATTGTGATGAATTCGGGTGGACACCCAAACTTCGCCAAGATTTTCCAGAGGCCTTCACGACACATTGTGTCAAATGCTTTTGTAAGGTCAACAAATGTGATATACAGCGCTTTATTTTGTTCCATGCATTTTTCCTGAATCTGTCTGGCAGCAAAAATCATATCCGCCGTTCCCCTCTCTTTACGAAAGCCACATTGGCTCTCGGGAAGCAAGTCATTTGACGAGAGGTGATCAAGAAGGCGATTCAGAAGCATTCTTGCCAATATTTTGCCAGCCATTGAAAGTAGAGAGATTCCCCGATGGTTGTCACAGACTTGGCTGTCCCCTAATTTTTGTACAGATGGATGATTGAAGCATCTTTGAAGTCCTGTGGCAGCTTCTCTGCTTTCAACATATGATTGAACAACTCGGTCAATCTTTCAATAAGCTTTTCTCCACCGAAGGCATACACCTCAGCAGGAATTGAATCCACGCCTGGTGATTTGTTAAAGGACATCTGATTTGTGGCAGTTCGGGTCTCATTTGCTGTGAATGGCTTGGCAAGAGCTGCATTAATAGGAGTCTGAGGGAGGCGGTCAATGGACTCAGTATTTATATTTGATGGCCGATTTAGCACACCTCCGAAATGTTCTGCCCAACGCTGAATTATGGCATTCAATTCAACAATGCGTGTTGAACCATCTGACGCAAGAAGTGGCGTAGTGCCAGAGCGGGATGGTCCAAACACAGCTCGGAGGCTCTCAAAGAACTTTCTAGTGTTGTTTGTGTCGGCATATTTCTGAGTTTCTCTTACTCACTCTTCTAGCCAGTCATTTTTCATTTTCCTCAGCTTCTTCTGGAGTACACCCTTACATGCACGCAGTGCATCAGCTTTTGCTGTGGAAGAGGGGTCACTGCAGTGAGCTTGGATGAGACTATTTTTTTCTTTGATGAGCACTTTGATTTCATTATCATTATCATTGAACCAGTCGTGGTGCTTGCGGACAGGAAAACCAACTGTGCTGCTGGCGCAAGAGTGTACAGTCGTATTTAGGTCAGTCCAGCTCTGTTCAATGTTCTCAGGGTCAAAAGTCACGCAATCCAATTTTGAGGAGAGTTCTGATGAGAGATCGCTCTGTTTCTCAGCTGAACAGAGTTTTGGAACATTTAGGCGTTTAGGTGGCGCTTTCCCTTGAGGGCGTCTATTGCGCCTCAATGTTAGTCTGAGCTTGCAAACAATGAGTCTGTGGTCAGTTCCACACTCGGCACCACACATCGCCTTTGTTACAAGGACATCCTTTCTGTCAGTCTTCCTCACAATGACATAGTCTATGAGATGCCAATGCTTTGAGCGGGGATGCATCCATGACGTTCTGTTTCTCACGGGGAGACTAAAATTTGTGTTGGTAATGAACAGGCCAAATTCAGCGCACAAAGTAAGTAAGCGCAACCCATTGTTATTGCATGAACCAACTCCATGAGGGCCCAAAACATTTGGCCACGCTGAGATTTCGGAGCCAACCCTAGCATTGAAGTCCCCCAAGAGAATCAGCTTATCAGCTGCCGGGACAGAGCATATGACAGATTCTAGATCAGAATAGAACTTGTCTTTGGCTTCATCTGGGTTTGTCATGGTGGGCGCATATGCGCTAATGAGGGTGGCTGACTGGCTTTTCCCAACTGGGATCCTGAGTGTCATTAGCCTGTCATTTATTTCAATTGGCATGGACTGCAAGTTTCTGACAAGGTCATTTTTAATTGCAAACCCAACACCATGCTGTCTCGGTTCGACTGCACCCTTGCCTTTCCAGAAGAGGGTGTATCCACTACTGAACTCTTTGAGTTGGCCACTATCAGGGAGTCTGGTCTCACTGAGTTCCACTATGTCCAGGCTGTACCTGCTGAGCTCAATGGCAATAAGTGCAGTGTGTCTTTCCGGGTTGTTTGAGTTGTCCTGTAGTGTGCGTATATTCCAGGCTCCTAGCCTGAGTAAGCTGAATTTCTTTTTGTTTCGACCGCAAAAAGGGATCCCCACTGGTCGCGGTATACCAGTCAGGGTGATGTGAAGTGGGCTTTCTTTAGGGCACCTTTTCTAGCCCCTTCCTCAGTTGAGGTGAGCAGTGCTTTCCTTAAATAAGGCTGCTCAGCTACTGTGGGTGCTGCCTCCCCACGCCTCCACTTCAATCGACGATGAAGCGACCATAGCCCACAGCCACCAACGTGTAGGTCTGTGCTAATAGCTTCCAGTCTATCCAAACCTGCTGCCACCGCACTCGCCCATCGCCGTTGGAATTTTGAGAGGAAAGAAGACGAGACAAAGATGAAAGAAGACTAGGTGAGTGTTAAGACTGGCGCAAAGAATTTGTTTTTAGTGAGAAAGAGCTGCGCAAACATCAGACTCACTCTCTCGCCTGGACACAACTTATCCAAGTGGCAAGACAGGGTCAAGACGACTGGAAATGTATCCAGGTGCAGGAGGATGCCAGAGGGACAGTCATATTGCCTGACCGGCTGCCTGTAGGCTACTCCACAGCCTCGCAGTCCCAACTGACTAGGGTGAAAGACCCAAACCAAAGAACACCAATACTGGTGGATGCTCTGTGTCACGATATCCAGGCCAGAGGGACGGTATATTGCCATCTGCCCTATCAATCAACCACTGGCCTGCTGCCACCAGCTTCGAAGCTGCGTCAGGGAAGTTTGCTCAATTCTTCGTCTGTGATTTAGGCAAACAAGCCTATGACCACACCGCTACCGGGGGCCAATATGAAGGACTCAACAAAGAATAATAGAAATATGTTAAAAGGCAAATGTGTAATTTGTGGAAGTACTAAAACTAAATTTGTAGGAGCTGATAGCATAGCTAATAACCAAGGACGTGGTTTAACCAGCAAAATCATCAATAAATTTCCTTTTGAAATGCATTTGCCAGGTCATAATTTTACAGGACCGGGAACCAATTTGAAAAAACGGTTGAATTCCGAAATTTTGTCTGATGGAACAACAAAATTTACACCAAAATCTTGGAGTGAACCAATTGATAGAGTAGATGAAGCTGCAATGCATCACGATATTTGTTATTTACAAAATGAAGATACTAAAACCAGAAATGAAGTTTGTGATAATAAGATGATACAGTCTTTAGATTCTATTTTAAAACCAACATTAAGAGAAAGAATGGACAGAAATATTGTTGAACCTATTATTAAAATTAAAAAAACTTTTGGATTGGGCGAAAAAAAAAACAGCCTTACCACTGATTTAGCAGAAGAACTTCATAAACCGGTAATTAAAAAATTTAAGAAAAGAAGAGTGATAGTTAATGGAATTGATAAAATATGGGCTGCTGATTTAGTTGACATGTCTGCTTATTCTAAGCAAAACAAAGGATTTAAATATATTCTTGCTGTTATTGATGTTTTCTCAAAATATAGTTGGATGATTCCTTTAAAAAATAAAAGCGGACTAACAGTTGCTGAAGGATTTAAAGAGATAAGCAGAGCTTCGACTCCGTCCACGATAGGCAGACATCCAGAAAAATTATGGGTTGATAAAGGAAGTGAATCCTATAATAAACATGTTAAGAGTCTTTTCAAAGAAATCTATTCCACAGAGAATGAAGAGAAAAGTTCTGTAGTAGAAAGATGGAATCGAACAATGAAAGAAAAAATGTTTAAATATTTTACGGCTAATGGTGTTACCAAATATATAGATGTTTTAGATGATTTGGTAAATGATTATAATAACACCTATCATTCATCAATAAAAATGACTCCTATTGAAGAAAGAAAAAAAGAAAATGAATTAACCGTATATAGATATTTGTATACAAAGGAATCACATAGCCAAAAACCTAAATTTAAATTAGGTGATAGAGTTAGAATTACAAAGAAGAAAAAGTTTTTTGAAAAAGGTTACACACCAAAATGGACCAAAGAAATATTTACAATAGATGAAATTTTATATACATATCCAATTACTTACAAAATAAAAGATTTAGATGATGAAGAAATTATTGGTTCTTTTTATGAAAAGGAATTACAACGAACTAAGTTTTAACATAACGTAAAATTGAACGTATTAAAAACAGTTGATTTTTATTCTCTTAAAAATGACATATGAAAATGTTCAATTAAATATTTCTGATAATCAGAAAGAAAAAATACAGAGAGCTATGAAAAATGATACTCCTGTTACTATTAGAATTACAGAATCTGGAAATGATGTTTTAGCTTTAACAAAAACACAAATAAATAAACTGCGAAAAGCATTCAATCAAAATAAAGGAGCTGATATTACTCTAAGTAGAAATCAAATAAAATATAACATGAAAATTGAAGGAGGATTTCTGGCTGCTCTTGCTCGAATGGCACTCCCATTGTTATCTAAAGTTGTTCCATCAGTAGCAAAAGCTATCGGAATAGGCGGGCTTACGGGTTTCGCAAGTAGTGGCGTTCAAAAATTATTGTGAGACGGTTATCAACCTACAAACTGCTCTAGAGTTGGTGACGGTTTATATTTAAAAAAAGGTGGATGTCTCTATCAAATTGAAACTGATGGAAAAGGTTTATATTTAGGAACTGTAAAAGGAAGCGGTAACGAGTTTCAAGGAGATGGACTGTATTTAAAACGAGAAGGACAAGTTTATAATGGTGAAGGTTTTTTAAGCGATTTGGTTAAAAGTATTCCGTTTATAAATATGTTAGTGTAACCAAAGATCAAAACCTTTATTCTAAAATGGAAGCTTCGAATTATAGAATGAAAAAAATTCTTGACATTCAAAATTCTTTTGAAAGAACTAAAGAAAACAAAAGAATAACAGTTAAGAAATATTCAAAAGCTTTAAATATAATTGACGGAACTGATATAACTTTAAAAACTGTAGCCATTGGAATGGGAACAACAGGAGTAATACTTTTATCTACAGTGGTTGACATTCCTGCAGCTATTATTATAGAAGGTATTTCAATAGGTACAGGTTTATTAAGTATATTTTTAAGATATTTAAATAAAAAATTACAACATAAAGCTGATAAACATCAGAAAAATTTATTTTTATTGGAATCAAAACTTAATACTATTCAAACTTATATTTCTGATGCTCTTGAAGATGGAAAAATTTCAGATGAAGAATTTAAACTTATTATAGATGAAGAAAAAAAATTTAGAGAATTAAAAAATATAATAAAAAAGAAAAAAGTAAGCGATTGTCAGGGTTAGGACTAGAAGTGTCGTGCTGGGTCACGGCTTGTTTGTTTCATGGTCTCGTTGATTTTAGCCAGTGCAAATGTCCTTGAACTATTCTCGTGGACAGTTTGTTTTTGTAACGCTTTTTCTTAGAGATGGAAAGAAAGTGGGGCAGGATAGAATAAATGGATGGGTTAACAGTGACGGTGCAATTTTCGACCCCGTGGTTTGGATGAACTCTAGCAGGGAAGAGAGGGGGCGAATAAGGGCGAGATAGTTATTCGTACATAAAACGTAGAGGGTTTAGAGACTTTAGTAAGGGTTTTGATATGTTAATTTGACCTTGGCTGTTACTAGTGCAAGGCCGTGACCGATTTCCATGCAGAATCTATTAATACTACGAGCTGAGCTCGAAATGGATGCACCAATCAAATTTAGGCAGTTGGCTGGGGATTGGCAGCTGGCCACACAAGATATAAGCGGAGCCATTCCTAGGTTTCTTCACTCCATGCAGAAATTTCCTTCTGTGAAGGCAGTCGGCGTGATTCAGCCAGAGAGAATC
Organism: Onchidella celtica; assembly: GCA_963931925.1. Classification (NCBI taxonomy): domain Eukaryota; kingdom Metazoa; phylum Mollusca; class Gastropoda; order Systellommatophora; family Onchidiidae; genus Onchidella; species Onchidella celtica. The sequence goes on along the minus strand of OZ007583.1, from coordinate 3,574,131 downwards.
AGAAGATTGTTATAGTCATGTCTATGACCTTGATAGACATTGGAATGAGACCATACGCTACCCACAAATCATCTACTGCTATTATCTCCAGCTCCCTGATCTCGTATCAGGGACCAAGTGTAAGTGTTTGTCTATTGATTCGACGATGAACGTGAAGCTGACCTTAAATTCTCCAGTAGAAGTGCTACCGAAGAATGCAAGACTACAATGTATTTTAACTTGCACTAGATCTAGCATGAATGTCTGGTATACACATTTGTAAATTGAAATTGATGTGTCTGGATGAGGCTGGGGATTGCCAGCCCATCCTAGAGTAGATCTAGATCTAACTTAACTACGTCAGTTGTATTGACGAGTTTAATCCTTTATAAGCGGTAGGCACAAATAACTGAGTTAACATTGTCGTCTGAGACATTAGAATATTATTTGTTAGATAGTAGGCAGACTATATCTGGAAGATAGATAAGTAATAATTAAATTGTGAATGAGTCAGAATGATATAATCTTTTAGGAATTTTAGAGGAGACTTCTAGTGATATATTATTGAATTTTCATTTGATGCTGCTGATGTTGTCCTTTTAATATGTAAGAGCTAGACGAAATTTGTTAGGGATTTTAAAGTAAATAAATTTGTGGCCTTGCAGGTCCTTGATAAAACTTATTCGAATTGTTATTAGTATATGTGGCATGGTATGGAAGAATAATTCCTAAAAACCTCTCGATATTTTAAATGCAGTCGTAACACCAATAATTTCATATAACCCAACTCGTAACAGCGATCCTGAATTAAATATAGATGATCCATTGAAAAAAATCAAAAATCTTATAGTTTAATTTTTTTCCTTTAAAAATATTTTATTTTTATTATATTAAAAATGTCTTTTTTAGAAATTGAAGATCCTTCAAAACGTGAAGCTCTTGTTAATGAATTTTTAAAAACCCCCAAAAAATATTCAATTAAGTAACTTAAGCGAAAGAGTAGGAGATATTGAAACGAAAAGAGATTTTTCCAAAGTATTTAGTCCTATTACAGAAAGTACACAAAAAGCAGCAGAAGAAACTGAGAAAGCTATTCAGAAAATAGCACTTGCTATAGAACAACCCTTGAGAGCGATTGAACCTGTGTCAATGTTCGAGGTGAGTAAGGTCTTGGGGATAATAGCGCATTCGACTAATCGAAAGGCCACTCACACTCGTCCAGGCACAATCATAATAATTCATAACACACTCGTTGAATATATATATCAGGCCTGAAGGGCCATAATACTTTATTATTACGGATACAATAGGTATGATTGCAGATACAATAAATATGGTTGCAGATACAATAGATAGGATTGCAGAATACAATAAATATGGTTGCAGATACCATAGACAGGACTGCAGATACAATAAATAGGACTGTCTTAATTAATGGCTACATCAAAGCCCCGTTGTGGGAACTCCAGCTTGTCGCTGAACTTATTAACTGTAATTCAAAAGTTCTAATCTCACATGGGATACAACTAAGGCATTCAATATAACATGAGATACAATATCTACGTACTACGTCTACAAAAGATTATTTTTCTATGAATGACTTCAATACTTCTTTCTTTCCATACACACTATCATACTACACTATTAATCCTTTCTCTATTGTGAGGATTGCCAGGTGGCTTTCCTACTACTCAGCTTCGTCACTGGGCTGATCTAGTAATTCCTGTCTCTATTGTGTGGACTTATGAATTGCCTACCATTATACGCTCGTAGCCAAGTACGAGCGTAGATCCAAAGGACACGGTTCGCACTTTTGGCCTAGTGCGACGAGGCGTTTATCAATTCTCTGGATGACGACACGGTCACTCCACTTCGACTTCACTTGTGTCTATTCTGTCTGTGCTCGACTCCTATTGTCAGGCCCTGGAGCTCGAGCCGAGAGGAACCTCACTGGATCGAATGATTTCCACAGCCGTTCTCTGCTTAAACAATGGCGACTTAAGCTTATATACCTCCAGCCAAACCCCGTGAAAGTTTCTTGTCTCACCTTCCGAAATCATGCCGGGGTCAAGTGCCCCGTGCATAGCTTACACAACTCACCGCCTTAAGGCGTGAGTCCACTAACCTATAAAATCCCACCTTTTTATTCTAAGGGTCGGATCACTCTAACACTACTCACTGGATCCCAAAAATGAGATCATGACAACCTGCATTACAAGCAGAGCTGCGACCTATTCAATTAGAAGAATCTCCACAAGCAATTGCTGCTTCTCCAATTGATGTTGGTTCGATAGCAACCGAATATTTAACAAAATATTTGGGTAAAGATAGTGGGGATACTACTTTTGGAATTTATACAAAAGATAACAAACTTTATATTGGTAGTGAAGAAATAAAAATTGATAACGCTGATATTATTATTGGAGAAAAGAAATATAAAGGAACACCTGGTTTGTGGGAACTAATAACCAGCAAAGAGCCTGAATATTTTTTAGATGAGGATATGACTAAATATAAAGATATTTTATTGGATACTAATACTATGCATCAAAATAACGATCCTCATAACCCAAAACCTAAATCTAGTAGAGGAAAGAAATACAAGAAGATCATAAAACCAATTTGGAAAGAGATACAAAGTGATAAAAATGGGAAGCTTCGAAGCAGCTCATGGTGTAACTTTCGGAAAAGGGTTTCTTCCGCGGGATCCAAATGCTTTAATACGGAGATTAACATTGTTAATGGCTAGTAAAGAAGCGGGAAATACTGGGGTTTTAAATGAACTGGCAAGTATTATAGATGAATTATATAGACAGAAAATTATTAACACTAATGAATATAGAAAATCACAGTTAAAAATTGCTATATAAAATGTTGGTGATAAATAAAGGATACAAAAGAAAATATGTTTATGGAGGATATAGTAATAAATATTCCGGATCAGGTCTTTTTGATTCTTTAATTTCAGCTGTTACTAGTAAAGTTATGCAAGATACTGCAAAAGAAGTTGTATCAAATGTTGCAAAGAAAACAGCAACTGATTTAGGACAAAAAGCTGTTAATAAATTTATAGTTGATAAAGTTTTTAAACCAAAAAAAGTGAACGGTTCAAATATATCTCCAGAAACGAACACAGTTCTATCTTCGGAATCAAAACAATTATTAAATAATTTTTTAGGAAATGGAATTAAACGTATTTAAAACTTTTCATCTTAGTGGTTCAACATACCATGTTATTTTCTGCAAGGATTCTCAAATATTTTTAGGCGGGTGGTGATGAAGTTTTGAATTTGTTACAAAAGCTGTTTTTTTAGATGTTTGTGTGTAATTTTTGGTGAATTTTTATATTTTTAAAGTATGGCCTAAAAGCTTGAATATTCATGTGTTTATGTGATAAAAAAGATGAATTTTATATATATTTAAAGGATGGCTTAATCAGGTATATTATTATAACTGTCACGATCACGTGCGTGAAGATGGTCACGACCACGTGTGTGATGAGTACCTAACTTATTTAGCTTTCAAACCCAGCTAACAAGCCAAGCAAGCAGACCAGCGATCAACGGACACATGGAGTGAGATTTAAATTAAACGATATTTAATTATAAATGCATGACAAAACTTATGTCAAAACATTCAACTCATGATAATCACATACATAATCACAGAAACAGAGATATTTCAAATTTACTCTTGGGGGTCATGGCTATTCTCTATTCCCCGTTTCACATCTAGATCTAAACCCTCTGTCCATAAACTTAACTACGTATACTTAATAGTCTCTGTCAACAGCTGCCCTCCTCGTTGATGCAGTTTCACTTCTCCAGAGTTCACACGATCCTTTCTAGATCTTTAACTTCGACGATAAAAGGGGAAACAGACGTCCCTGGCTTCACACAAATAAGAACACACAGTTCACACCCGCCATCGTAGATTACTAGCTCCTTGAGGGGTTATCATCCCGTCCTCAAAGACTCTTCTTCTGCAAACACACAACACATCGACGGTTCACACCCGCCATCGCAAATCACGAGCTTCTGATGGGTTCCCATCCTATCATCAGAACTCCTCAACTTCTGGTCCCCATGGCACGACCTTCCACTTGTCGCCCGGACCGATTAAATTCTTCTTATTGGAAAATACATGCGAACATCATGGATCCCTCACACACCTAACACTTCTGGTCCCCACTGGCACGACCTTCCACTTGTCGCCCGGACCGATAAATTCTGCGTCTTCCTTTTAGGAATGAATAATTTGGGGAACCTCATAGATCCCTCACATACTTAACACCCCTGGTCCCCATGGCACGACCTTCCACCTGTCGCCCGGACCACTTCTCGCTGCGTCTTCCTTTAGGAACGAATAATTTGGGAACCACCTGTGTCGAGCTTCTCCTCTACTTATACTCCCGAGGTTTTTGCACACGCGACTAGTTTAAAGCGAGTCGTGTGTATCTATCCACGCTCGTCAACAATGTTAAAAACCGTGTTTTCCCCTGCTAAGCTCACCCCCCCCCCCTTAGACTCGTGGCGCACAAGGCCACCGACCTTCCTCGTGATATTTAATCTTTCATGCTCGACAACAACTTTAAACTCCCCTTCTCCCCTACCAAGTTTACCCCCTCTATACTCGTGGCGTACAAGGTCATCAACCTTAATCGTGACATAACTACTATTGTAACATCAAAGAAAATACATCCAATGACACATGTATAACATTTGAGGACAATCTGTCCGCAAGTGATAGAGAAAATAAGAAATGAAATATTGTAAACTCCATTTTGAATTTCTAGTCCTGATGTTCAATAGTTTGACTCGCTCCTCCCTATAAACACAACCAACTTTATCCACTTCCTCCGCTTTTCTCTCACTCTCTCTCTCTTTTTCTCCCTCTATTTTTTCTCCCTCTCTTTCTCTCTCTATCTCTCTCCGACGGTCTGTCTGCTGGTGTGCCCCTGTCTCTCTGTCTTTATTTCCGTAATATCTGTTTCTCTCTCTCTCTCTCTCTCTCTCTCTCTGTCTGTCTGTCTGTCTGTCTCTTTCTCTCTCTCTTTAGACTGTCTGTCTCCTTGTCTCTCTCCCTCTCTCCGACTGTCTGCCTTTTTTTCTGTCTGCCCCTGTCTCTCTCTGTCTTTATCCCCGTTATCTCTGTCTCTCTCTCGCTCTGTCTGTCTGTCTCTTTCTCTCTCACTCTCTTTAATCTGTTTGCCTCTCTCTCTCTCTCTCTCCCCCCGTCTTTATCTCCGTTAGCTCTCTGACTCTCTCCGTCACTCTCGTGTCTGTCCGTTATCCTGTCTATCTGTCTGGCTGTCTCTGTCTCCCCATCGCATTGACCCATAAATCCCCCCCCCCTCCCCCCAACCCACCAGAAAGATGAAGTTCATGAACAAAAGGATCAGTTGAATTACAGATGCAAAACTCATGCTAGGAGAAAAATAACAAAAGATCCCAAACAAAAAATACACACTCGCAGTGAAACGCTCTGAGGTGGCTCTGGGGTTTGCTACACAGTTCAATGACACTTGGACAGCTGCTAGAGATAAGGCAGTTTTTGAAGTTTATAAAAAAAATTATTTTGCTGGATTTAAAAATTTCATGTTCTTTCGTAACGTACGAGGCCTAGCGTAGTGTATGATAGATCATTATATGGATCATTATTTTATTTAGTTCATTATTATTGCCAATTGCTGCTGTTTCTATTTTTCTAGTTCTTGTTTGTTATTTTGGATGTTTTTGTCTTGCCTTGTTATTTTATGATTTCTTGTTGTTGTTTTTTTTGTTGTTCTCATTCTTGTGGCTCTTGTTATTGGTTCTTTATGTTTGGTATTGTAACCGTTGTTGATGTGGTTGCTTTTCCTGGTCTTTCTTCATGATCATTTTAGTGTAGTTCTTGTTTCTCCCGACTCCCCGACCCCCCCCCCCCCCACGCACTTTTTTTTTTTTGTGCTGTTGTTAGGGACAAGGTTGTCTAGAGGCAAGGTGCTCATGCCAAGGGTTCCGGGTTCAAAACCCGGCCGCTGCATGCATGTTGGAAGTTTGGGATTTTTCTCATGTTTTCGTGTCCCTGAGCCTATTGGGGTGGCGAGGGGGGGGGGGGTAGGATCGAGTACCTAGACTTCTCGGATAAGGACGAAAAAATTCGGAGGGCCCGTGTGCACGTTGCGCACGTTAAAGATACCTTGGCAGTTGGAAATCGAAAAGAGCAGGCCGAACAGGCCGCTGCCCGGACAAAATTAAATAAAATTCATTCCTACCATTCCCCATCCCCCCCCCCCAAAAAAAAGAAAAACACCCGCCGATCGGTGCTGCACTGTGGCGACGACGTGCCTGCTCCAGTTATAACTGGGCTGCAATGGCACTAAGGCAAATTTCCCAAATGGGATTAAAGAGTTATGCAAATACAAATATAGATATTGTCGATGTTGTCGTCGGTTATTGCTATGTTGTGGTTGTTCTTGTCTTTGCTGGCGTTGTTCTGTGGTGTTGTTGTTGCTACGGCGTTCTTGTTTTGCTGCCGTGCCATTTCTGTTGTTGCCATTGCTGTTCTTTGGTACTGTTGTTATTGTGTTAGTACAAAGTATTATGCTGTCTTTTCATGTGCGCGGAAACAAAAACTGCACCAGGGACAAATTCGATTATTTGTTCAAAATTTCTCCCCTTAATACCGAGTTTGCTTTATTGATTTTATTTACTGTTAGATTTGTGTCAAGTGGGGTCTCAAGGTTTCTCCACCAGTGACGTAACAGCTGAAATGTTGAAAGTCCTGAATCAAGGTTTCTCGACCCAAGTATCGATATACCGTGTTGGTTGATAATCGATTATACTCCATTACATTTCTTCTTTTCGACATAAGTGAACACCGTGTTCGTGTAAGTGAACCTCCAATTTCCACTGCGTAAAATGGAATGCGCAAACTTTGAAAAGGCTGCGTAGAATGAAACGAAAACTTGACGTTGCGATAGGGTTAATGTGGCCACATATAAATAAATATTGAAAATTAGTTTATAATATGTGACGGTCCCCAGCCCGTAACACAGAGGGAAAATGTTTTCTATTCATTCACATTCACTTACTCATTCTTGAGATATACTAAACTAGATGACCAACCGGGCATTGCCCAGAATAACCAACAATTTGCTCCCCCCCCCCCCTCTCATATAATAAAAGTAATAAACTACAGTCTTGCTTCAGAACTCATACGCACCACAACATTACGCACCAAACTGAAAGCTTGATACGGTTACTTTTTATGGCATGCACGGTACTATATATTATGAAACAAACATGCAAAAATACAGATGTTACATGGCAATAAATATTGGTTATTTTTTAAAAATACATGCTTGAAGTAAACAACTTTTAATTATAGCTATCATCTTCCTTATCTCAATTGCCACCTTCCTGCCAAATTTAAGGCCTGAAGAGTGTATAGTTTGGTCAGTTAGTCATGCCAAAGGTTGTAAGTTACTGAAATATATAATAGATATTCGATACGGTGGTTTGGGTGGAGAAACCTTACAGTATTTTTGATGACGCAACCGAGAACAATGGGCGGGTGGAGTAACCTTCTGCACCCGTGACAAGTAATTTCACTTTCGGGCTCCAGTTCAGGGACGAGTACGGCGAGGTCGAAAAAATAGAACAGGGGAATGGGTGAGAGATCATGCACGAGTTACAACACGCCCTTCTCTGATTGGCATGTTGAATCAATATGTTTCTTCAAACTGTGGACGTATTAGTTAATAATATGGCTCCTTAAAGTTGTGTGTATGAGTATATGCACGTGTACGTTTGTGTGTGTGTGTGTGTGTATGTTTTGTTGTTGTTGTTGCTGTTTTTCCATTACGAAAAGAGCCAACGTTTAAACTGTGTGCGTGTGAGCGGCTCCCCAATAATCTCCCACCCAAAATGAGCCCAAAATCATCAGTATGAATCAGCTGGTATCTGTGACATTGCAGTAGATCTACTCCTGTACCTGCCCACTTTGGCATGGATAAGCAATGTCAGAAATGATGTAAAGGTGTAATATGTTTCGTGAGAACAATTTATACAATTTCTGTTTTTTTGTGAAAGTTTTGGCACTGGTGCTACCGCCTATCCCTGTTGCTACCGCTTGTCACTGGTGCTACCGTTTGTCACTGCTGCTACCACTTGTCACTGGTGCTAAATCATGTCACTGATGCTACTGTTTGTAACTGGTGCTAACGCTTGTCACTGGTGCTATCGTTTGTCACTGCTGCTACCACTTGTCACTGGTGCTAAATCATGTCACTGATGCTACTGTTTGTAACTGGTGCTACCGCTTGTCACTGGTGCTATCGTTTGTCACTGCTGCTAACACTTGTCGCTGGTGCTAAATCATGTCACTGATGCTAATGTTTGTAACTGGTGCTAACGTTTGTAACTGGTGCTACCGTGTGTCACTGGTGCTACCGAATGTCACTGGTACTAAATCATGTCACTCATGGTACCGTTTGTCACTGGTGCTACCGCTTGTCACTGGTGCTAAATCATGTCACTGATGCTACTCACATCGACTCCAACCTGCAACTTAGTTCGGGAGCTGTGGGCGGGCCCAAGCCTATCGGGTTTCGGTTGACGGTTAGGCGCCGTCTCCATCCATTCCACCTGAGCGCACTTGGGACCAGTAAGAAGTCAAAACTGGCCTGATTTCATCATTTTTTACCAAACTTTGAAATTTAATATCTTGATAACCAAGTGACCTACAACAACATGTGACATGTGCAATCAAAGTTTAACATGCGCTCTATAACATAAGACATTGAACATGTGAAAAAATGGCGACATGCCACATTCACCCTGCCTCCAAGAAAGGCATGCAAATTATTAAAAAAAACATACAATTTCATATCAAATAAATTATTATTACAAAACGCGAGATATCCCAAACAAACTGTGTTGACTATAAATGCAGGCAACCATAACACTTTACACTGTCAAGTTTCCATTTGCATCTAGTTCTTCAGAAGTGAGATATTAAGTCTTTTGTAGTGGCTTCATTTAAAAATGCATGATAAAGTCGCTCCTTTAGTCTCTCTGTCTCTCTGTCTCTCTGTCTCTCTGTCCCTCCTCTCTCTCTCTCTCTTTCTCTCTCTCTCTCCCCCCCCCCCTCTCTCTCTCTCTCCTCTGTCTCTCTCTCTCTCTGTCTCTCAATCAATCAAAGATTCTCAGTCACACTTCCTTTTTGTTTATGAATATAAAGTGGAATTATTCAACCGTCTATGTAACTAGTTCGTGTGAATGATACAGTTGTACTTAATATTACCAAAATAAATAAATATGCACACCAGACATCCTGGACCGTTTTCTTGGCTAATTCAAGTTGTGTGGCAGTAACGGGCTTTAGCTTCAACTTACTCATGCGGACTATGCATTTTTGGCATATTTTTGCAGAATGCCTGCTGTCGTCCGAAGTGATATCTATTGCAAAGTTGATAAGTAATTCTGAACGAAATGGTGCACAGTCTCTTGGTCTTATTTGCTTTAACATCAGCATAGCTCTGCACACGAAGGCTACAAACATGACAGAGTTTATTGATCAGATCAGTGTGACTGAACAGTGTATGTTCCATTATAGCCGATTTTTCTGAAAATCAATAAGTGAACTATTTACTTACTTAAGGTTATTATAAAATGATGTCATTAATAGATATATCAAAAACTAGAAGATTCAGGAAGAGACAGGTGAGGAAAGCTAAAGAGAGACGAAGTAGGAAAGAGAGAGCAATACACCCAATTATTAATATGATATAAATTTCCATAAAAGGAGTAACATAGAAGTGTTCAATTGTATCTTCCCCAGCTCCCCCTTCTCTCTCTCTCTCACACATACACAAACAAACACACACACACTCTCTCTCTCTCACACATCCACAAACACTTTCTCTCCTCAAGTGGAACTAACAACTAACCCCTAGGAGGGCAAAACAGTGCCTGTAGGCAGCAAAAGAAGTAGATGCATTTAATTTTTGCAGGTCTGCATTAGGCACAGGTTCCTCTATCCCTGGATGGTTAACTAAATACTGTAATATCTCGCAATTTTTAGATAATTAAGTTTAAACGGAACCATGCCTAAATTTTCAAGCACTCTTAATCGCGATCCATAAAGAAAAAGTGTCTATTAAAAGACTTATTAATGTTCTCCTTATAAAACTTATATCACTGTAAAGAGGAATTGTTTATCTGTTTCTTTATCAATTTATCTCATCGATATACTTTCACAATACACACAAGGCGATCGCAAAAACTTGAAAAAGAAACAAGAGAGTGAGATTAAATTTTAATCCTCAAGTGAGGATCAAGCAAGCCCCGCACAGGTAAAAACGGATCGGATTACGGGCAGTCCTGGTACAGGCCGTGGTTACTGGGCAATAAATCTGTCAACCTGCACCGCCCACTAGACCAAACTAAGTTTCTGAATCGGTAGAGGAATGGAGCCCATGTGTACTGTTTGTAATTGGTCCTACCCTTTGTCACTGGTGCTACCACTTGTCACTGGTGCTACCTTTTGTCACTGGCGCTACCGTTTGTCACTGGTGCTAAAATTGTTGTCACTAGAGCTACCGCTTGTCACTGTGCTAAATCATGTCACTGATGCTACTGTTTGTCACTGATGCTACCGCTTGTAACTGCTGCTACCGTTTGTCACTGATACTACCGAATGTCACTGGTGCTAAATCATGTCACCCATGGTACCGTTTGTCACTGGTGCTACCGCTTGTCACTGGTGCTAAATCATGTCACTGATGCTACTGTTTGTAACTAGTGCTGCCTCTGGTCACTGGTGCTACAGTCTGTCACTGGTGCTACTGTTTGTAACTGCTGCTACCGTTTATAACTGGTTCTACCTCTTCTCACTGGTGCTACCTTTTGTCACTGGCGCTACGGCTTGTCACTGGTGCTAAATCATGTCACCGATGCTACTGTTTGTAACTGGTGCTACCGCTTGTCACTGGCGCTACCGTTTGTCACTGGCGCTACCGCTTGCCATTGGTGCTAAATCATGTCACTGATGCTACTGTTTGTAGCTGGTGCTATCGCTTGTCACTGGCGCTACCGTTTGTCACTGATGCTACCGCTTGTCACTGGTGCTAAATCATGTCACTGATGCTACTGTTTGTAACTGGTGCTACCGCTTGTCACTGGTGCTATCGTTTGTCACTGCTGCTACCGTTTGTCACTGGTGCTACCACTTGTCACTGGTGCTAAATCATGTCACTGATGCTAATGTTTGTAACTGGTGCTACCGTTTGTCACTGGTGCTACCGAATGTCACTGGTGCTAAATCATGTCACTCATGGTACCGTTTGTCACTGGTGCTACCGCTTGTCACTGGTGCTAAATCATGTCACTGATGCTACTGTTTGTAATTGATCTTACCCCTTGTCCCTGGTGCTAGCATTTGTCACTGGCGCTACCACTTGTCTCTGGTGCTACCTTTTGTCACTGGTGCTACCGTTTGTAATTGGTGCTAAACTTTTTGTCACGAGAGCTACCGCTTGTCACTGATGCCAAATCATGTCACTGTTGCTAATGTTTGTAACTAGTGGTACCGTTTGTCACTGGTGTTAAATAATTTCACTGATGCTACTGTTTGTAACTGTTGCTACCGTTTGCCACTGGTGCTATCGTTTGTCACTGGTGTTAAATCATGTCATTGATGCTACTATTTGTAACTGGTGCTACCGTTTGCCACTGGTGCTACCGTTTGTCACTGGTGTTAAATAATTTCACTGATGCTACTGTTTGTAACTGGTGCTACCGTTTGTCACTGGTGTTAAATCATGTCACTGATGCTACTGTTTGTAACTGGTGCTACCGTTTGTCACTGGTGCTACCGTTTGTCACTGGTGCTACTTTTTGTCACTGGTGCTACCGTTTGTCACTGGTGCTACTTTTTGTCACTGGTGCTACCGTTTGTCACTGGTGCTACTTTTTGTCACTGGTGCTACCTTTTTTACATTAGCTCGTGTATGGTTTAGTTTGCAGTGCCTACACGTCTAAATCTAGAGAATGCGTAGTGATCAATCCCGAACGTGTCATTCGCTTTTGAATTGAAGTGAATCGTTCCATTATCAGAAATATTTCTTGGAAAACCGTTTTCCTTTAGAATTTACAGCATTTATTGCATTAGAACACCATGAATTTCATTTTTTTAAACATTATGTGGAGTAACCAATAACACCAAACCATTAACATAAAAGCATGCACATGCTGTTTATTCGCACTTTAATTTTGGTAGCACCAGTGACATGTTTCACCATATCTTATTACCTTTGTTTTTCTTTCTTAGAAAAAAGAAAACACCTCAGTACGCCTGGAAAATCGACCAACATATCTGTGAATGACTAAGCTTTCAATAAAAATCACCCTTGATGTCAAAAAGCAATTTTGATTTTGTCCAAAGCTATTGTCCAAAAAGTGACCTTTTTTTAGGGGGGGGGGGGGACCCTCACACACGCCCCATCCATGGTATTCAGCACATCTCTCCACACTAAACCCAACCACACACATTCGTTTTGTCAACAAGTCATCACAAACTGGTATTAGCACCAACATCCCCGTGTAATACATCATCTACCACCGTCGCACTTTTGCTGATGAAATAACAAAGCTGTAAATAAAAATAATAAAAAATAAAATCTGCACAGATCTCAGCTCTGGACGATCCAAATGTACTCAAGCGTTATGATAATACAATTGTCTTGCTTTTATTTGATATTTTGCTTTTGTGATGGTTCGTTCCCTGCTCTCCTTTTTCTGTAAAGCAAGAAAAAAAAAGCCCACCATAAACAATGTCTGATACACATCTCTCATCAGCTGAAATGAACATGATCATCCAATTCATCACAAAGCACTTGGCACTGAGAAAAAAAATAAACGGAAAAAAGCAAACAAACCAAGAAATAAAAACTATTTGTGAAAGTGACCCGAGGACAAATCCACTCAAGTGTCACAAAAACATCACAGATAAAAATGTCGTAATGCCACGGATAATATTTCTCTAGTTTTTATTGGCTGTTTTTTTTTAAAAATCTTTTTTCTTTATTTTTACCGCATTGTATTTTTGCGGTTCATTTCGGCACCTTTTTTGTACATTTCGTGTAATGTTCAAAAGTTAACTCATCGAAAATGACCGTTAAAAAAAAAATAGAAACGCTTCAGAGATTAACGGAATCAAAGACTTGGCGAACTTTTGCCTGCAGATGTTCAGTTGGGAATGGCCAATGTCCAAAAATCTATGACAAAAAAAACAATAAATTCATGGCTGGCACGCGCTCAATCCTGTTTATTTCAGCCATTAGGGGGATTTCCCTGGCGACCCGCGTGAATCATGGCTGTGATATGGCCAGTTTGTCTGTCATGTAATCGAGAAGAAAATTGGTATTGTTCGATTATGAATACCGGTCTGTGGAGAATTGCTGGCCATGTGAATTATAAACAAACAAACAAAAGAACCGATGGTATCGCTTTGAAATATTTTTTTCTTAGCAATCGCCCAGACACAACATAAAGTTCTGTACAAAAAACATTTGAACTCCCCCCCCCCCCCCCCCCCAACAAAAAAACCAGGCATCAACGTTTTGTATGTAATTAAGAATAAAAGCAACGCAAACAGTCATACATTCATACCCAAAAGCCAGACATGGATACCCTTTGAGAATGATTTCCCTGAGCTGTTCAGAACTAGCGACGGTGAGCAGTGAAGGTCTTGCCTTTGGTACTCACAACTCAAGGTAAGTTAATGTGTGCTACTGGAGAGGCGGGGGGTACTCGGTGTAAATTGCAGATCAGCTTCTCGGTTTTTTTGCACAGTTGTGCTTCTAAAAACTATTTATCTATCGACCTAACTTTTAGTCTATAGATCCATCCATCCATGCATCCATACATCCATGCATCCATCCATCTATATCCATTCATTCATTCATCCATCCATCCATTCATCCTTCGACCCATCCATGTACATGTATATCCATTCATTAATCCATCCATCCATCCATCTATATCCATTCATCCATCCATCCATCTATGTCCATTCATTCATTTATCCATCCATCCATCCATCCATCCATTCATTCATCCATCCATCCAAACCGTCCATTCATTCATTCATCCATCGATCCATCCATCCATCCATTTACATCCAGTCATTAAACCCGGCTATATCTAGTCATTAATCAATCCACTCGTTCATCCATCCACCCATCCTTTCTTCCGTCTATATCCATTCATCCATTCACCCTCTATTCATCCATTGACCCACCCATCCACCAATCCTTCCTTCAGTCTCCATCAACCCATCTATCCATCCATGTGTTATTGGCGACCACCAGGACGAGTTCACAAAACGACCTCAAAAGGATCCTCTCCTACCACCATGTTCGAATACAGCTATTTCCTGTCAGGAAAAGGACACCTTGGTCTGAAGACAAAGTGTTCGCCTGTCATGCTGAAGGTACCAGGTTCGATTCGATTCCCTGCACCAGGCATGTTAGAATTTTTGGTTTTCTTCTCAGATTTTCCTGTCCCTGATCCCATGGTAGATAGGATCGAGCACCTAGTCTTCCAGGATAAGGACGGAAAACTCGGAGAGCCCGGCTTGTGCGTACACATTCCACAAGTTAAAGACCTTGGCAGTTGGAAGTCCAGAAGAGCATGCCCAACAAGATCGCTCCTTGGGCACAATTAAAGAAAGACTCCACTTCCCCCCTCCCCCATACACACACAGCCGACCAATGCTGCACTTTGGCGACTACACGTCTTCCCCAGTTGTAACTGGGCTGCAATGACACTAAGGCAAACTTCCCAGATGTGATCAAAGAACTATACCCCCCCCCCCCAAAACAAAAACAAAAACAACAATAACAACGTATGCAAATACAAAAATAGTTCCATGTTACAAGTCACCAACAGTATCATAACATGACTCAATAGTTTTTGAAAAGAATGGAGATTTAATGGCTGTGCCATTTTTTTTTAATGTTAATACGTTTCTCAGAACTTCAGGAAAGCTAGCAAATATGGGACTTTTGTTTTTCGACTATAATAACCCTTTCTGTGTCCTGAAGTCACTGTGTTCCTGTATATATTGTTGGCCAATGCGAGAATAGATGGTAACGTTACTTACATTTGTATATTATTATGCTCTTGATAATGAAGGGGTTCCGCAATGTCATACGGAAATGTGTTATGAAATATTAAGGTTAGTTCATAATTACTAGTTTTTCTTTGTTTCTTTGGTTGTTTGTTTTCTCAACCACTAGCTCTGTTTAGGTTCTATTTCGTTGACCACTTTCAACCATTTTGCTATTCACAGCCCAAACAATTCCGTGTGTGTGTGTGTATGTATGTATGTGTTTCTTCCATTTTAGTGTTTGTTTTTTGGTCGCTAAAAGTGCATGATCTATTGCCAGGAACATTTTGTGACCGGGGTTAAATATCACAAATTATCTAAACAAACTCCTTGTCTACCTTTTCTTCTTGTTGTTGTTTTATATGTAGAGAAATCAACTTTTGTATATCATTTTTATTATAACATTTTTATATAAGGCCTATGGCAAACTCACAGATGGATTCGTTCAAAAACAGCTGCGTCGATACTGTGCCGTGGACAGGAACAATTTTTCCATACTAAACGGAACTGATATATCAGCTTCATCGAGTTCTGTTGGGAAATCGATTATGCATCAATTGGATATTGCTGTTAGTGTGTCCATAGAATTCACGTAATCCAGGGTATATGACGTAACGTTAAGATACCATCTCAACTCCTGTCAGCGATTACTTGCTATAACAGTAATGAATGGCGACTTTTGCAGTTCAAAAAGAACAGGATTAGAGGTTCGATGGTTTTAAGTGTGAATGGTGAATAAATGCATCATTTCGCTTTGTCAGGAAAAGTTACAACATAAATAGATTTATTTACCAATAACCCACATAAATAAAGGCGAACATAATGTGATTGTGTGTTTTGTGTGTTAACAAATAATACTGGCCTATACAGCTGGGATTTACATTGAAGTTTTGAAGATATCTTCCTTTTTCCCTGTAGAAGCCTTTTCACATTTGGAGGCTCCAAATGGTGGGGAAGTACTTTTCTTTTTAGTTTGCTTTGTATCGCTAACTGCTCACCTCCGGTTCGCCTTTCCATAAACGCATGAGCCCGTGGTGTCATAATTTCCTCCCAAAGCGTTCAGTATTACACAAACTACCCAGTGTGCAAAGCGTTTTGTTGGTGCCTAGTGCCCTGCCGCGCATGGGTTCTGAAGCAAGACTGTGGAAATTGTCTAGATCAGAGACAGGTTAAAAAAAGGGTGGGAACACAGGTTTATCCCATAGTGCTGGCTTGACTTCGCGGACGAAGATCTATGGAAGGTCTATTGAGACACGTCTGGTGCAGGCACGCTGATGACTGGTGAGTCCTATTCGGGACAGGCACACACCGCCACAGCTGCTGCAGGGGAATGTCTGATCTGGATTAGGTATGTGGCTCTTTCGCCGCATCCTTCGTTCCGATGCTCTCGCTTGTATGTCACTTTCGAGCTTTGGCGGTAGCCTGTTTAGTTTTCTTTTCCTCCAGATATCGCGGTCCGCTGCGAGTTCTGACCATTGAATAGGATCAATATTGCAGGAGATCAGGGACCTTTTTAGAGTGTCCTTGTAGCGTTTGCGGGGAGCACCTCTGGGGCGGTAGCCGGTAGGCAGCTCTCGGTAGAGCACGATATTTGGGAGTCTATAGAGATGGTTGAGGGTCGAGGGTTCCTTCCTGCCTGCGCAATGGATTTTTAAAGTGGAGTTCAATCTGCGCAGTACTGGCCCCACCTTTTACACCCGGGTTCGTCTGACATGGCCCAGCGGGCTGGGACGGTGACAGCGAGGTTCACAGGTCGTAGGTTATAGTTCAGACTGTCTTTGTCCTAGAGGGTTCGCCCGCCAGGGTTGTCGAGCGCCATCTACCCGGCTATTTAATCCAGTTGGGTATCCCATAACACCGAACACCCATATCTAGTCTATGTAATAATATTTAAAAATCCTCAGGGGATATTCAACAAGATCTGAAGCGGCTCATACTCTTCAAATTTGCCTGACATTTTACCGGATGCTTCCATTCAACCTGCCGAAGGTTCTTCTTTTTTAAGTTGAAGGATAGGAATGATGGAGTTTTGTTTTTCTTCATTTTTGAGGTTGCTCGTGTCCCTTGTTTCTCTCCTGCCCCTCCCCCCTCCCCCTTTCCTTTCCACGAACGCGTGACCCCATGACATCATCACTTCCTGCCAATGTGTTCACTATCAAACAAACTCCTCAGTGGACAGAGAACTGCCATTTGATGATAGTTTTTGCGCATAAGCTGACAGGGTGCTTAGGACATTAACTCGCACGGCGGAACACGCGTAAGGCTAAAAACAAAGTTTAACAATACCAGCAAATTAAACTTTAAAAGATACGGCCGTAGGGCAAGGTGGAGCAGATCAATATAACCACCCTCAACTGGAACTAATAGACAGATTTATCCGGGCATCGCCCGATGCGTCAATTTGCTATGACAATCATAATGTTAATCAATAATTCAGCTTCTCCTTCTCTTCAGGAAATCATGCTTTGGTTTAACAGAAATATAAGCTAACAAATCAATTATTGGTTGTTGTTTTTTTTAAAAATGATTTAAATCACAATATAACGGCAGTTTGTAACACTCAGTAGCGTTGGCACAGGGCAGAACTGTTGGTAGACCATCAAGACATATGACGACGATGTGTGTGTTCTAAGCAATGGGAAGGTACGTGGGTCGGCAGAGGTGTCGCAGGGGTATTGTGTAATCTGTAGTCCTGATTGTGCCAGACGCTAATCTCTAACGTTTGCCCCTTAGCAGGGTCGAGACGTTGCTGCCGGTCCTCTTCAACGACAGTTGTCGCTCTGTGAATGGGCGGCTTCCACCGTGGTCTGTTTCAAGCACTGTCGTCAAGCTTGCGTGGGTGAAATACCGCGCCATCTGCGGTTGTCCTTCAGGGTGGCTTCGGTTTGGGCTTTCCCTAGGGCAGAAAAAATTAATAAACAAACAAACAAATCATTTTAAATCAATCAAACCCCTACATTAATTAAGTTAGGACAGACAAAAAAAGAAAAAAAAATGTATGTGGCCAGCTCCGCGCCAGAAACAAATAACAAAATAAAAAAATAAAAAAAGAAAGGAAAGAAAAATTCATAACTTACGTGGGAGTAACATGAATCTGTAATAATAATAATAAAAATACATTACATATGTAGGAAATAACGGGCTGTCGGACCTTAACTCTCTGGCCTGGTAAAATTTTTAAAAAAAAGTGTAAAACAATCAAAATGTAACAAAATGCACAGACGAAACACAGAAAGTCTGACTTGATGTCACACTGGTGCTGCTCCTCACCCCAGATGTATAGAGTGCTGATTTAATGTACACAGAAACTTTTATTTCTGCTTCTGGGTGCTATGGAGACTTACATTGCACTCAGCACAATCTTGTCTCTCGGCAGATTATTTAAAGATGTTCCGTGGCTCGTTGGGATTTGATTGGTCAGGAAAGTTCTTGAAACATGTCAATCTCGTTTAGTTTCGATGTAGATTAAATAGTCCAATAAAGCTTTCATGTCCTACAGTATCATGGCTGTCAAGGGAATAGACAGGACTGCGGAGGTTCAACTGTCTTGAACAATCTGTGGAATGTTGCCAATGTAATATTCAGTCAGTTTTATTGTCGCAAAGTCAAAATGTGACAAAAAGAAAACTTTCAATTTGGCAAAGCTTGGCACAAGAAATAATACAGAAACGATACACTAAAATGCCACTGAAAAGGTGGACCACTCCAGCTTTCGGACCACTCCAGCTTTCGGACCACTCAAGTTTTGGGGCCACGCCAGCTTTCGGACACCTGACATTCTTCTGGAAAAAAAAAGTAACAAGGCAGAAAATTAAACAAACAAAAAAAAATAAAATGTACAGATAATTTTTTTTTTAAAATCTTGCAGCCACCATTATTTTAAATTTTCTCCAATGTCAAGTCTTGCTGCGACCCCAGAGATTTTCTCTAGTTGTTATTTGAGGATAGATTGTTGGAAGGGTGGGATAGTGAATGAATATAGACTAACCTGTTGTAGTGTTGGTAGGGTAGGGATAGCCTGGATCCAAAAAATGTATTCTGTATCGTGATTAAGTTACAAACAGCTCAGAGTGAGACACTGAGCAAATTGGTTTGTGTGTGTGTGTGTGTGTGTGTGTGTGTGTGTGAGGGGGTGTGTAAGAAATGACTTTTAGAATGGCAGCTCTACAAGATAAGAATATGACAAGTTCTGTCTCCACGTTTTGTTTGAGTTAGGGTAAAGTAAGTATTACGACAAATAAAAATAAAAATCGTATCTCTCAAAAAGTGGGAGCACACCAAATTCAATCATCAGTTGCTCAAAAGTTGACAGGAGGGAGTTATAACTTGTTATTTCAAGGGGACGATTCCTCATTCTAAACTGAACAGTCCTGAAGGTTAGCCTGGACGTGAGACCACGTGACTTGCTGTCCTGTTGGACTCCTGTCTTGGTTTTATGTTCCCGCTGACTCTGTAACCTGCTCGTGCATCACAAGTAGCCAATAGCTATGTGCTTGAGACAGAAGTCGGTAAATGGCAGATTCTTTACGCACAACATACATTGTTTTGTTTTGATATCCACGTGGACTTGGGAATGGTATAAAACTGACACATCGATTAACTCTTGACTTTCAATTCTATGTGGACATGAAACTTGAAATTCCAGTCCTATTTTTAAAATGTAGATAATGTGCAGGAGGAAATTCTTCCTCATAGTGGTGGATCGATAGAGACAATTCTATATTTGGTATTCTGTTGTCATTCTATGGTCTTGTGCTGTCACGTTCGGTGTTTGTAATTAGCGAGAAAATCAAGTTTTACACCCTGCCCAAGTCCACCTGAAGTCCAACTGTGTAGCTGTGCATGATAGAGCTCAGCGAGTGACCTACGCTCTGTGACTCATGTTATGCCAGGACTATTATCATTAGTGCGGAGGTCTCTTGAAAGATCTGGAATGTTCAACTCAAAACCTGCCGGAAGAACAAAAAATATCTCAGTTTTAGTTTTTTGTGACTTCGCACGATTGTAAACTAAACCCTTCACTTTCTTATTAAGGTCTATTTCAACAACAACACAAACAATAACAACAATAACAACAACACCACCACCAACAACAACAACAATAAGAAAAACAACAGTAATAACAACAATGATAATAACAACAATAATAATAACAACATGATAATAACAACAATAATAATAACAACATGATAATAACAACAATAATAATAACAACATGATAATAACAACAATAAAAATAACAATAATAACAACATTAATAATAACAACAATAATAATAACAACAATAATAATAACAACATTAATAATAACAACAATAATGATAACAATAATAATAATAATAATAATAACAATAATAATAACAATAATAATAATAACAATAATAATAACAATAATAATAATAACAATAATAATAATAACAATGATAATAATAACAATAATAATAATAATAATAATAACAACAATAATAATAACAATAATAATAATAACAATGATAACAAAATTAATAATAACAACAATAATAATAACAACAATAGTAATAATAATAATAATAATAATAATAATAATAGTAATAATAATAATAACAACAACAATAATAATAATAACAGACAACAATAATAACAACAACAATAACAATAACAACAAAACAATAACAACAACAATAATAACAACAACAACAACAGTAACCACAACAACAATCACACTGTAAAACACAGCCAATTCTCAATTTAACAAATAAATAAAGAACCAGAAAATGAAACTAATAATAAGAATAAGAATAATGACAAAGGAAATCTCCCATGTAACTCTACTCCAGAGCACTCACCAACTTCAATAAAAAAAAAAAAAAAAACTAATTATCACAGTGAATCAACTGATCATTCCTTCACCAACAAGGAAGAAACTGCGCCTTGAATTTATCTATAGAAAGTGTGTCCTCACCATTATTCTCTTATGGAAATAGATTTCACCCAATTCCACTACTCTCTCAATTGTATGGCCGGCGGAATGCACATTTTTTTTTTTTTTAACAAAGGAAAAAAAAAGATGCCAAAAGCCCAAAGATGACGGCAAGGCTTGGCCAGCTAATTATTGTAAATCGTAACACAAGAAAAACACACACAGAGATCAATATTGATAATGTTTTGAGGGAAAGTTAATAATTGATTATCATCATAATAACAACAGGAGACCTTGTCGCATTGTAATGCCCTGCCACCTGGGGAAAAAAGGTTTTTCTGATTTAAATAAAAAATGACCATAATGGAAAAAAAGCTGCAAATTTTTTTTCCTTTGGTTCTTTTTTTGTTTTCATTGTAGCCGCTCGTCTGTCTATCCCCCAGTCTGTCTGTGTGTCTCTTTATCTATCTATCTATCTATCTATCTATCTATCTATCTATCTATCTATCTACCTCTCAGTCTTCCTATTATCTCTCTATCTGTCTGTCTGTCTGTCTGTCTCTCTTACTTTCTCTCTCCCTCTCTCTCTTTCTCTCTCTCTCTCTCTCTCTCTCTCTTGAAGATCTTTATCAAAAATTAGTTATTATTATCATTATTTTTTTAAAAAGTAATTTTTTTCGTCGGGGAAAGTGTTCAAACTTACCCAGTGAAGGGTAAAAAAATTCGGTTAAACCTAATCATGCGATACGCACAATATCGATGTAAGTTTGAAATCACTTTTAGTTTTCGAGAAATCTAGAGGTTATTGCCCTTAGTTTCAATTTTATTCTAGACAAAGGCAAGTAACCCCACCACAATGACACATTTCTCCTAAGATGACATTAAAAATTTGAGGACCTAAAAAAGAAACGACAGAGTTTATATTTCGTGGAAGACGCAATAGATCATATTCTGTGTTTCCTTAATTCTGTCTTGAGAAAAACGAGGAGTGGAGACCTTTAAACAAGCGTTCTGTATAGCTTTTTTAAGAATATTATGAAGAAATTAGGGTAAGTTACTTTAATTGACCGGCTGCGTTTTAGCATCTTTGTTCTATAATGAGTTGTCAAGTCGCTGAATTTAGTAGACTCAAAGAGTTGGCGAGCGTTCGCTGGCTGTTACAGAACGTTTCAACACCTTGAACGTGTTACTTATCCTTCAGTTCGTGGTTGTAACTTGAGATCTAAACCTGAGCAATTAACTTTTTCTACTGTCCTTTCTATCTATCTGTCTATCTATCTATCTATCTATCTATCTATCTATCTATCTATCTATCTATCTATCTATCTATCTATCTATCTGTCTACCTATCTATCTCTCTCTCTCTCTCTCTCTCTCTATCTATCTATCTATCTATCTATCTGTCTACCTATCTGTCTCTCTCTCGCTCTCTCTATCTTCTACCTATCTCTCTATCTATCTATATAATTATCTCTTTATCCATCTATCAACCTGTCTGTCTAGTTATCTGTAGATATGTCTGTCGGTCTGTCTACCTAACTTTTTGTGTATCTGTCTGTCTGCCTGCACCTCTGTTTGTCTGTATCCAACTTGTCACGACCACGTACAAGGGGAAGGAGAGCCATACAACAACACAAACATCAGCTACTGCAACACTAAAATTGAACACATCACGACCATCACTTTTAGTTATCATCACCCCCCCCCTCCATACACACACATACAGCCACACACCCCTACCCCACCCCAAGTGTGTCTCAAATAGTGCAGGGATTGAACGAGAACAAATGCGCAGTAGTAGAGAGGTGTACACCTCACAAGCAATATCCGCAGCTCTTTTTTTAAGGGCGACGCCCACTCAACAAGCAGTTTCCGTGAACTATTGCCGCCATCACCACCAACAACGACAACAAAAACAACAACAGCAACAACAATAACACCACCAACAACAACAACAACAACAACAAAAGCGAGAAAAACAACAACAACAAATATCCTATAAACTCACACACACGAACACATGAACAAACACTTCTGGCATTTCACTGGTCACTCAAAATAATAAACAAACAATAAAAACAAATAAGACAATAACTGATCCCGTACATCGCGCAAACAATTTTAGATTTTTCTGGTTGGTGGTGGCTGGAGAGGGGAGGATTCATTGTGTATAGATGAAAATGTCTCCACATCAACTTGTCTAGGTCTTAGTGATAAATACATCACTTTTAAGGCAGAACTGAAAAAGAATAATAAATAAATCTGATTACGTATATAAAGATAAGAACTACAACATGAAGACATCAATGAATGTGCTGGATTGTTGTGTAATGACGTGCTCTGTAATCGTCGTTATCTGGTCATAACATTGAAGCGGCAGGCGCAGGGAGGGCTCTCACAGCGTGGCATCGCCTGTATTTACTGGTCAGTGTCAGAAGTCGTTTGTTTGCTGATCTCATTTAAAGAATTCTGTTATTTCTTTTTGGAAATAAACACTTACATTCTTCCTTTCCTCTTTTCCCTCTCTCTTTCTCTCTCTCTCTCTCCCTGTCTATCTCCGTCTTCCTCTCTACCTATCTATCTCTATCTCTCTCTCTCTCTCTCTCTCAATCTCTCTGTTTCTCTTTCACTCTCTCCCTGTCTATCTCCGTCTTCCTCTCTACCTATCTATCTCCATCTCTCTCTCTCTCTCTCTCTCTCAATCTCTCTGTTTCTCTTTCACTCTCTCCCTGTCTATCTCCGTCTTCCTCTCTAGCTATCTATCTCCATCTCTCTCTCTCTCTCTCTCAATCTCTCTGTTTCTCTTTCACTCTCTCGAATGCGAGCTCTCTCCTGCTGCCCCTCTTTTTCTGTCCCTCTAGCTCTTATTTTCTCTCTTTCTCCCTCTGTCTTTCTCCCTCTGTCTTGCTCCCTCTGTCTTTCTCCCTCTGTCTTTCTCCCTCTGTCTTTCTCCCTCTGTCTTTCTCCCTCTGTCTTTCTCCCTCTGTCTTTCTCCCTCTGTCTTTCTCCCTCTGTCTTGCTCCCTCTGTCTTTCTCCCTCCGTCTTTCTCCCTCTGTCTTGCTCCCTCTGTCTTTCTCCCTCTGTCTTTCTCCCTCTGTCTTGCTCCCTCTGTCTTTCTCCCTCTGTCTTTCTCCCTCTGTCTTGCTCCCTCTGTCTTTCTCCCTCTGTCTTGCTCCCTCTGTCTTTCTCCCTCTGTCTTTCTCCCTCTGTCTTGCTCCCTCTGTCTTTCTCCCTCTGTCTTGCTCCCTCTGTCTTTCTCCCTCTGTCTTTCTCCCTCTGTCTTTCTCCCTCTGTCTTTCTCCCTCTGTCTTTCTCCCTCTGTCTTTCTCCCTCTGTCTTGCTCCCTCTGTCTTTCTCCCTCTGTCTTTCTCCCTCTGTCTTTCTCCCTCTGTCTTGCTCCCTCTGTCTTTCTCCCTCTGTCTTGCTCCCTCTGTCTTTCTCCCTCTGTCTTTCTCCCTCTGTCTTTCTCCCTCTGTCTTTCTCCCTCTGTCTTTCTCCCTCTGTCTTTCTCCCTCTGTCTTGCTCCCTCTGTCTTTCTCCCTCTGTCTTTCTCCATCTGTCTTGCTCGCTCTCTTTTCTTCGCTTCCTCTCTCAAACTTTCTAGCGCCTGCTCTTTCTCTCTTTCTTCCTCTCTTTTTCACCCTCTTTCTCTCTCTCTCTCTCTCGTTCTCTCTCACACATTTTCCCTCTACCTTTTTTCTTTTTCTCTCTCTGTGCCTCTCTCTCTCTTTCTCTCTCTCTCTGTGCCTCTCTCTCTCTCTCTCTTTCTCTCTCTCTCTCTGTGCCTCTATCTCTCTCTCTCTCTCTGTGCCTCTCTCTCTCTTTCTTTTTTGCTCTCTCTCTCTCTCTCTCTGTGCCTCTCTCTCTCTCTCTCTCTCTCTGTGCCTCTCTCTCTCTCTCTCTCTCTTTCCTTTTGGCTCTCTCTCTTTCTTTTTTGCTCTCTCTCTCTCTTTCTTTTTTGCTCTCTCTCTCTCTTTCTTTTTCGCTCTCTCTCTCTCTCTCTCTTTCTTTTTTGCTCTCTCTCTCTCTCTTTCTCTTTCTTTTTTGCTCTCTCTCTCTCTCTGCGTCTTTCTGCCTCGGCTTCACTGTCTCTGTCTTTTTCTTTCTCTCTATCTTCCTCACCCTCATTTTCTCACTCTACCTCCCGCTCCCTCAAACTTTCCCTCTCCTTTCATTTCTAACTTTCAGATTTACAGCGATATATATGTGTTTAAAATCCCCCCCCCCCCTCTTCCCAATCCCCTGTGCTGTACCTGCATTCCCAGCAAGGTCGGCCCTCCTTACAGCACCAAACCCTGACAGAACGTCCTCACCTACCTGGACACACCGGTCGATTCCATGGTCAATAACGCTACACAAATTTCCAACAGTTGCATCCCTTGGCGTGAACAATGCCAGTCTCCCCCGCAGATTTCGCTAGACAAGATCGGTGAATTGGGCGAATGGCGAAAAATCCGCATACAGCTGCAGACCGCAGGGGACAAAGCAATGTTTTTTTTTTTTTCCAAAAATAGATTTTCTTTCACCTTAATACTGCCTCTCTCCCATCCCCCCCCCCTCCCTTAGGTCTTTTCCCCTTATCTACAAGCTTGTTTCTTCAGCCCGGTCTTAGCAAAAAGAACAAAAAAAGAAAATTGGAAAAAAAAAACGCTGCAATTACAACATGAGGAAGTAACTTGCAAAACCTATCAAGTCATATTTTCTTTAAAAAAAGAAGTTGCGGTCCTCAACATCAAATCAGCCGTAAAACCTGTCGACGCTTAAAACATTATGGCAATCAAAAGGTGCGAAGTCAATCTGTTTTTTATTCAAAATGTAAGTAACCTCTCAAGCCCGGTATTATCCTGTGTCAAAAGTGGCGTGTTTTCTCAAAGTCAATATAAGGTCACTTAGCAGATTTTGAAAGTTACCTCCTCAAATACTAGACATACATCCTTTCAGAACTTTCAGCCGCCAGATGAAGGTTGTAGACGCTTCAAACTTCAAGCATTCTCTCATTTTCGCATGTTTATGACTAGGATTTTTTGTTCCCCTGTGATGATCAGCTATTTCTATCATCACTGTCTAGCCATATACAAGCACGACATTCGATGCTGAGAGGCGACAATTAATTATTATGTCTATCGAGACTTAGACGTGGTAATAATGTTGTGTATGTACTTCTGCACATGGGAGGGGGAATGCATAATAAAAACACAAGGGGCAGCGCGCTCCTTTTACATGGCGTGTGTACAATGAATGGTCAGTGGTCGGATGCCACAGAGATACACTGTTTTAAGAATGCTAATGACAACGGGTCTCTATTTTACATGCACCAGGCAGTAGGCTTGTGACGCCATTTTGTTTGGATACAAAGTTGGCGGAGTACTGTAATAAATACAGGCCTAGGCAACGACATTCAATATTCTTCCAGCTGGCACGAAAGTAGATACTGACTTTGCGGATTCGGTTTCGTGAAAGGGATATTAGAAGAAGAAATGTTCGACTTTTGCCAGATTAAAAATGGCCGCATGTGCATTCAGTGGTGGCATTGACACGTGATCTCGTGAGAGGGCAATGGAAATGATGGCGAGTTAGACTACACTCCCCCGCCCCCCTCCCCCGAACTAAAATCCCGAAGTTTGGACCCAGGAATTTTCCACATAAATTCATCTCTCAGAAATCTATGACGTGGTTAAATATTCCCGTTATTCCCCCTAATCCTTACACCTTCAATCTAACAGCTCATACGGAAATATTTTCCTGTGTCCGGAAAAAGGCGTCGATACTGCAGTGATTACATCGGTTCATTGATCCAGAATTTTCTCTCACCGGCCACGCTAAATTGTTTATTGGAGGATATTTCATAATCGGGGCGTATTTAGTCCTCATTGAGGGGCAGGACGGGTAAATGAAGCAAGATAGAGAGACGGTATTAAATGGAGGGAGAAAGAAGAGAAGAGGGAGTATGGAGGCTGAGGGAAGAGGAGCCTGACGCTGAAACTGGGATCTACTCACTTCCTCAACTTGATTGCTGAAGACGGGAAAGGCACAAAAAGTGTGATTCATCTCCCATTTCCTTCCTCTATCGTCTCCCAGCAACTAAACAATATAAGAATAACGCATTTATAAAAATCTAAACTTGCACTTTGGTATATTTGTCATAAACTCAAAGGGCTTGAACCAATCGCGATATAAACTAGAGCAATTTAAAGTTAAAATTGCCACCAGACCACTCTCAGACTGAAAAAAACATAACTGTTATAGAAACTCGTGCCGCCAAATTAGGGTCGTACAATTGTTACATTCCATTTTGATCTGGTATAGAGAAAAGGCGACGTTCTAATTTTATTTGAATATTTTGTGATTCTGCTTTCCAAATGCAAGTGGATTTGTTTAAATAGGTGACAACCCAAAGGAATGTGGCATCAGACAAGAAGTGGCATAAATATCGTATCAAGTGAACGATAACCAAAAAACAATACAAATCCCTGATATAACAGGAGATGGATTTCAAAACGTTTATAATTATTGAAAACTCACACGTTTTGTCGTTGTTCTAAAAAACATCAAATACTTTTGTTACATTTCACCAAGTTTGAAATCATCTGCCAAGTCAGAGTCATTTAAAAAAGCCTGAGATGGTTACCATGTTTACTTCAAATAGTTATGGTAATCCGAGTAATAATAATTTAATAGCATACAAATGAGACAGGGCCTTTACTGTGAGAAAAGCCCCGTACCCGATCTAGTATTTACGTAAATGAACGAAAAGGTAAATATTATAAATTAAAATAAAAAATAAATTAATGGCGGGAATATTTCACTGTGTTGCAATTTCGCCACTTTCTTTGATAAACACTGCAGGCTGAATAACAGTTTCAAAATCAATAAGATTAATATTTTTAGATGCCAAATAACATGATCCAGTCGCTTTTGTATCGAAATACTATGTTAATTGAAGATTCCGGCATTCTTTTAGAAATGTTATGAAAGTAAAATACAATGAACTTTTTTTATTTGCTGCCTTCAATAAGCCCAGCTAGAGCAGGGGAGAATGCAATTTGAACGCGCTCAGTTTGGACATTAATTAGATGGGGGTTGGGGTGGGAGAAAATTAGACATTGGAGAGAGAGAGGTGAGAAGAGGAGAGAAAACAACCTTAATTAAGACAAGACATGAAGGATTAAAGGTGAATAGAAACCCAATTTTTGTCCTTGGCCAGTGAAGTCGCGGGTTCTACATTCGTAAATAAATAAATCCATATGAGCCATTCGTGAAACTTAAGACCAAAACCCTGAAACAATCACAAAACGCAGAAACGTACATTTTCAGAACCTCAATCGTATTAAAAACAAAACAAAACAAAACCAAAAAATAACTAAAAAACAATTTTTCTGGGATGGATAAAACAAATCCCATTGTGGGTATAT
>OZ007583.1:3490685-3540685 GCA_963931925.1 Onchidella celtica | reverse complement strand
GGAAGTATTGGACTACCTGAGGTGTGGCTGATATACCATTATTATATTCATCATAAACAACAATAGTAATAATAATACCACATAATAAAAAAACAACAACAAGAAATCTACAATAACAAAACAAGCAAGACCTAAGTAGGAACTCCATATGAAAAATCTCAAACGGAACCCACATTTTGCCAGATAAAAATACCAGTTAACTTTAGCCAATCAGTGGGTACAAAACACCGTCCACACCTTGATCCGTACATGCTTTCTCATTGATCCACTGGAAAATGACGTCACGGAACCCTCGCGAGTCGCGCATGCGCCGTGACTGAGGCTGATCCAGCGCTCTCCAAGTTGCCAGTCCAATAATTATTGTCGCGAGTTGTAACCAAAGCAGAGCGGAGAGATATCGGAGAGGCGCCGAGAGCAGGCAGTAAAGAACAGAAAAGAAGGTGAGAGAGAAAGAGTGAGAGAGGCAGAGAGCATAAAAGAGAATGTGAGAGAGTCAGCCCCGATCTACAGAAGTGGGAGTTTTGGCTGTTCTAGCAAGCACGCGTGCGTTGGCGGGTTGGATATATATTAATAGTGGAGATAAAATCACAGGCCAAACGAAGTAGAAATTTGGCCCTTCCAAGTGGTACAAAGTTATAACGGACAAGAGGAACTTAAGTCACCGTGTGTTCTAAATTAAAAAGGGGAAAAAAAGAAAGACTTTGTTTGACTTTTACTTCGGTTTCATCGACATACAAAGAATTAGACAGACGTCAGGGTTTAGAGAATACATTAGATTAGACTACACGAGTAAGTAAAGCGATTTTGAGACCGGCAAGTTTGAAAGTTTGTGAAAATAAAAGTTTTGAAAAAGTTGCCACAGTTTGGACGTCCTGACATTCACACGTTCATCATAAGGTAAGACTTCACTTCTGTATCATGTGAGCAAATTGTGCACTTGTCTGTCTGTCTGTTAGTCTCTCTGTATGTCTGTCAATCCTCATTTCACTTACTATGGGTGTTCTTTAAACTATTTTTTTGTTTGTAATTATTATAAAATTTGCCTTTAGTGCACACATTTGTGCTTACTCATTTTTAAAATTTGTTTTTACTTGATTTCTGTATGTTGCACCAGCATGTTTTTTTTTTTTTGCCTTTTTTTTGTTCTGAAGTTTTTTTTCTACTGTCATTTCCTTTTTCCATTCCTCATTTTGTTGTTGTTTAACGCCACATCTTTAAGGCCAGTATGAGGTTATTAAAGTGAGGTTTTATAGAAGTAAAAAATTCTCCCATTTAAAAAAAAAAAAAAAGGCAAGATTTAAAGTTACCGACACTTACGGATGTCCGAAGAGTTTCTACATGACTAGCACATAGGCAGTGCATCCTCTGTGTGGTACTAAAAACTGGTTTTCCAAAGACCTTGAATGACGCAAGACTGGGAACCCGCCACGAGTTACATAAAGTTGATGTTTTTATTCCGCCTGAGAAACTCCGTCTGGGGCGTAAACATTCTGGTTTAATGTCGGCCCTGGTTCTTTCTGGAAGTACACGGAACCATTTGACTAAAGGGCGGTGCAGCCCGACCTCTCGGTGCAGGTCACAGGACAGGATATGACATAAGCCACCATTACCTTTTGTGTGTTTCCATAAAATACCGCGGTTCTACATTCAAGACATAAAAAAAAAGAAAATCATTTTCTGACATCGCGCGAGAACACGAAGTGTGAGCGTTTTACATTTGCAGTTTGAGTATTTCGTTTACTTTTAGTGCAAATTATATCAGGAGATAGATAAGAATTACTTTATTATCCCATTGGGGAAATTCTTTTTCACGAAGTGTTTAACAGCACACACGTGGTACACATATCTTACGTATCATTATCTAAACAAACTCAATAAGTCAATAACAGACATACATGAAGTTGCATGGTAAAGAATCTTAATGAAATGTGGCACACATCTAGTTAAAATGTCTTATTTAGGCGAAAGGCGGATGGCAAAAATGACCTTCTGTAACTTTCCCTGTTTGTTTTAATGTGTACATTCTTCTGTTGCTCTTGGGTGATCTAGAAATTTGATGAAACAGGGGATGGTGGCTGTCATTGAAGATGGACATACATTTCTTTCAACAAGCATTTGAGTATAGATGGGTGAAATTGAAAATACCGCGTCTGCCGTGTTGCATCTGAATTATTATTAGATTAAAAAAAACCAAACTCTTGAACCTGTCCATTGGAGAAGACGCCTTCATTATGCTGGTTGGGTCTCTGTGTAGTCATTTGATTATGGCGACATTAGCTCGTAACACGTGAACACGCTATCGAGAGACATCGGGAAGAAAGTAACTAATTTTTCATTATGTTCCTGTTCCCACCAGCCAATGGCATTTCGCGAATTAAAACCGTTTTTATTTAATGCTAAGCAAAGGCCAATAATGAAAAAAAAACCTCAGTCAAGCTACTTCAAAATATCTACTAACTGTTGTTTGATAATGGATGAAAGGGTGAGCTCAGTCCATTTTAACTTCTTTTAAATTAGAAATTAGAGGGGTGCTCGGCTTTACCCGGGAATAATCTGTGCACCCATCTTCCTCTCTCGCTTTCTCTCTCTCATTTTCTCTCTGATCTAAAAAGTTTCCCATAATATTCTACAGTCTTGCAACAGAATTATGCACCCCAGAGCACAAAGCACTCAAGCTGAAATTGCACCAAAGAGAACACATGTCAGTTCTAGCATCCCACGCGCGGAAACTCATCAAATGGAGCACACACATTTCATGTATCTTTGGTTTTTTTACAACTTCAAAACAACAAAATTAAAGAAATTTAAATAAACATAACCGATGGACACAAAAGCGATTGAGTTAGATTAGCCAGCAGTTGAGAAAATTGTTGTTTTTATGTTTGAAAATTATTACTCAGACTGTCGCCTTGAGTTTAAAAAAAGGCGAGGGGGGGATGGGGGGGGGGGGGGAGATAGAAAATTGCCCCACCATGAAATACTCCGACCGCTATTCTGATTATGATAAGATAAGATTTGAGATTGACAGTTTTTCCTTGATTGGAAATAAAGTCCTAAGAGAAAATAACGAAAAAGGTTAGATTATTTCGTTTCCAGATATATTTAACTTTCAATCCAATGACAGATTGGCCAGTCTTCTGCATGCTCACAATGTCAGTTCTCAATGTCCACACAAAAGCAAAGTTACACGGCCTTTTTATTCATGGCTGTTTTGCTACTGGCAGATGCGCCATAAAACTCATGAACTTAAACTCCGCGGCCCTTAATCCTGGAGAGGACCTGAAAAAAGTTTCTTTTTAGAGCGTGAACTTCGGTTGTTGCCCTACTGTCTACTGGTTACCAAGGGAACCCATAAACTGTTCAAGCTTCACGACCCCAGACATGTAGCTTCGCTACTGGTAATCACATGGACATTTAAAGTAAAACGCGGAGTGACAACGCTTCCTAGCCCAACAAAAAGGTTTAATCTTATAAAGTAACGACATGCCTGGCTGACCTCCGATGTCACTATTTTCCCCCTATTTCTCTATCAGGCCAGTTCTATTACTTGTAATAAATCACCAACTGTGAAGAAAAATAAAATCAAAACCTTTTCTGATAACTTTTCTAGAGAGTTCCCTGTAAACGTCAGGTGTTTTTAATGTTCTGCGTCATTAATTTAATTATCCACAACTCCTCCTCTAACAGAAAATGACATTCACGTCAACCACCGAAGACCACACTCACAATTCCAATATTTTACTCATCGCATCTCATACCTTCAGCATTCTGTAGAAATATTTCTCTCACATAAAATAGGTTTTTGGGTGAACTTTATGAACAATGCATTTGGATTTGTTTTCATGCTGAATATTTACAAAACGCTATTTTAGTTCTTGTTTGTTCCAGCTCCACTTTTGGCACGACAACTTAGAAATTCGGCGTTACAGCTTGCATCTTTAGTATCCGTTAAATAAATGGGAACTGTGGAACAAACAGCTCGATAAGTGTCACAAAGCTTTTTAAACACGTATCAAAGTATGCATGTGTTATACCTATTCTACATACTACAAGATCTCCAGGTTTCCAGAACATAAAGAATAAAGACACAACAAACAAAGACTAAGATTGCGAAAGATGTCCTTCTAAGTTGGATTAAAATGGAGGGGAAAGACGCATTTAATATGTGTGTATGTCGGAGTGAACGTGTGTGTGTGTGTATGTGTGTGTGTCTGTGTGTGTTTGTGCGCATGTGTAAAGCAACAACGGAAATAGCCATAATGGCAACAAAGAGATTTTTTTTTTTTTAATTATTGAAAGGGAAATTTAAAAGCCATTTAAAATAATTCTTTGATGTTTCAACAATGCCAGATGAAAAAAAAAAACAAAACGAAATGATATCCCCAAAAGCGTTAGATCAGCTTGATTTCTTGCTTCTTGATTGACGGGGGGTGGCAAGGCGTAACTGGGATAATGGAACTCACTCACTGGTAGAATACACGATACACAGCAAATCATGTTGGTTTTAGATAACCCAGTGTTTCTTCTGACATGGGCTCGACTTTTAATTACACTGAAACTCAAGATGTTATCATGAGGGTAGATTACTCTAATTGACATTTATAAGATGGCAGTTAGAGTAATCTACCTTACATTGCGTACTTCAGTTGTCACGACTAGACATATTTCTGAACCATACTAATTCATTCAGTGCCACTCACCTTTATGTACGTGATATGAGTTGACAGGGCTGTACAGGTTGTCGATGAATAGACAGTTATCATTGTTTCGTGCTCAGGTTCTGGTAGTGAAACTTGTTAGAGTTTCTCTATCAATGGCAATAGATATCAACGGAGCATTAGACATATTTCAAAAACACCCCAAAAAATGTTGTAATATTCTGAGAATACCTTGGCACAAAGAGGGAAATCCACTTGGCGTCGAATGAGTTAACTCTTTCCGTAATACAGAATTAGAAAACCAGCCTGCCACTCACGGATATAGTGGTATTGTTAGCTACGCCAGGGGCTATCTTGGGTTGTCTCACTAGCTCAAATCATGCATTTAAACTATTATGTTTCGGAAATATTGCAACCATTACCATGAACCATTTGTATTGTCACAAAGCATTAGTCAAGCAAGCAAGATGGCCCAGGCTTCAGCGCTGAGATCAAACCGTATTGTTATGTTTGAGAGGAATTACCTGTGGTAGGGGATGTGTTAAGAGCACTATATCAATCCTAACGTCCGTCCTTCAAACCGTTTTGGAATGAAACATGACTCGTTCTTATAGGAAGTGAATAATTATGTTACATTTCCGATTATTTTCAACCAATTCACGCAAGCTACGCAGAGTGACATGTCGTTTCCTTGGAACCTAAAGCGGTTCGTTGAAATTCTGAAGTGAAAGGAAGCGACGGGTTGTTTTCAGATTTAAGTCACAGCTTGCCATGTTTAAAGCAAAACAACAACAACAACAGCGACAATAATCTCCTTATTAAATGTCAGCCAAACGTTCAGCATGAGTACCGTCTTTACTGAAATTATATAAACAGATACTTCTCATTTTAGCAAGTTACCTGTACAGAAATGTCTCACTTTTAACGTTAATGTACAAATGTTCGTAGACTTGAAACGTCGCGTTTTAAACAATTGGTTTCCACAGAAATTTCCCAAAATAATTTGAATTTAAAAAGTGACCAAAGAAATTTCGCATTTTAATATGTTCTAAACACAGAAATTTCGTATTTTAACATGTTCTAAACACACACAAAAAAATCTTATTTTAACATGTTGCAGACACCGGAATATCGCATTTTAACAAGTTTCAAACAAAGGATTTCGCACATTAACATGTTAGAAACACAGACACCTCGCATTTTAGTTAAATATGTAGAAAGGCGAATGTAAAACCTTCCAGTACCAGCTGTACAGATTGTGCTATGACCATGCACGATACGGTGTGACAATTTCTGAATCCTCCCTGTCTCTCTCTCTCTCTCTCAACTTCTTTTCTCATTCCTCGTCTTCCATTATTTTAGTTCTCTTCGCTCATTTCCTCTGTGAAAAAGTTTTCCTTACTTTTTCTTCGTCTCCGTCTTTCATTCATTCATTTTTTTTTTCTCATTTCATATCAGCCAAACCAGCACTGCATGGCCGGAAATGATATCAGTTTATTGCCACACTCAACCTGAGCAGATGGGGGTGCAGAAAACAATAACTGCACCCTGATTTTGTCCAGAACAGAATCCCCCCTCCCTATCAGTCCCGCCCCAAGCCACCATCACATCCCAACCCCGGACGTAATACCGACGATCATATCGCACCGTGTGATATTTTGTCTATGATGAGAGGATCGCTGTATATATTCATCTCTCTAAAATCATGTGACCACTTCCATTTCATTTGTACAAGAAAACAAGAATGTTTGGGTGTGTTGGAAAAGCATTGAATGTAGGTGGGTGCGCATTCCAGAAGATAGACGGTGCTGAAATCCTCAGTGATGCCCGTTTCCAATAGTGATTAAACCGTTATGGTAACATTATTTTCTATTGTTCAAGGACTAAGATTTAATTAATTGAAAAGTGAGTGGAGATTCATAAATTACCTCATTTCTGATCACCGACTGACTGTGCATGATCTGGCATATAATCCCTAGAAAAACCAAGTTTAGTTAATATTTCAAACCCTTTTTTTTTTAAAATGTTTATACGATCAGATTCTGTCCAATCCGCAACTGATCATTCAGTAAACAAAATAATCAGATGTAAACAAAAGAAGACAGGCTGGGAAGAATACCTTATAAGATATAGAGTTTTACTAGGGCATGTAATTATGTTTCATATTCTCAGTGTTACTCCCAGTGCCGATCTTAAAACATCCATCTGGAGGACCAACTTGCCCCTTTGGGACCAACAGCCTCAGGCTGACGTCTCCTGAAAAAAACAAAGATCTCAGCATTCCGACTGTCCGCTGCCACCCCCAAGCACGAACTCTCGTCTAGTCCGCGTGCTTGAAATGTCCCTGCTGTGTTCATCAAATTTCGACACGGAAGGATTCCTCTGGTAGACTTTTCAAGCTAGAAAACTGCTGGGCTGTGAAGCATGTCGGGCTTGGTGTCAAAACGCCCAGATTTTATTACTGAAACCCAAATCTGTGCAGATTAAAATAATAATAATAAAAAAAATAAATCTGCCACAATAAAGGATGCTGTAGTTTAAGCCCAGGCTCAGACCAGCTCCTTAAGTCCAGATTTTTGCTCAAGTTACGAATTCTCCTGGGCTTGTATATAATTTGATTCTACGTTACAGAAGTTGCAGTGGAGACTGTCGCGCAGTGCTCCGTCGCCAATCTGTGTCAACATAGTTTTAAAAATGAGATAAATGGAAGTTCTGTGAACGCAAGTAAATCACTCCATAGTCTACGCTATTTCAAAATACTTTGCTCACACGTCAGATTTTGAACGGGAAGGGGAGGGGGGGGGGGGGGCTATGTAACAAAACACAGCACGTTCATGTAATAATATTACTGTTAATGACAACTGTAGAAACACAAGCAGTGACTGGAGAAATATGAGCATATATGTAAACAGGATAATTGGCTGGTTTCAAATGTCGACATAAAGGTAGCGAGAGCAACTTTTATTTTATTTTTTTTCGCTTTCTTAGATCATTCTTCTGAGATAACATTATTTTGAAAAATAGAAAGATTTGCCGAGATCGCTTTTGCAAATTTATTATATATTACATTATAATGGTAATTATACCGTATCAGTAAACGTATTCAGAGGCGTGTCACACGGTTGTATCACACATTCAATAGTGGAACGCTCCATAGCCAGGTTATTTATTTCATCATTAAGTTGTTTGGTATCGAAAGTCATGTATGGAAAGACAATAATAAGCCATGTCATCGACACCTGGTGGTATGGAAGGGTTGACATTCCAGCGTATTTTTGATTTATTGCAGTGGCCACTTGTTAAGGTGGTCTCTTTGGCAGGTCATGCAATTTCTGACTGTCCGAGTCATCTAGGGAGTGGCAAAATGACGTATGCATTATGGATCGACCGATTGATGACTGATAATGACTCAGAGTATGAGACTACTGATTCAGCCGATGAACTAATAATTCTCTGTCAGTTTCGTTTTAATCTAGGGTATAGGATGAGATCATCGATGAAAACCCTGTGTGCTCCTTTCTTATAGACTTGTATGAAATTCCTGAATGTGAAATCTTACAATATTATATCTAAATTTGTATTTGTATTTGTATTTGTATTTGTATAACTCTTTAATCCCATTTGGGAAATTTTGCCTTTGTGCCATTGCACCCCAGTTACAACTGGAGCAGGCACGTCGTCGCCACAGTGCAGCGCCGGTCGGCGTTTTTTTTTTTTTTTTGGTGGTGGGGGGATGAGGGGGAGTGGGTGGTAGGGATGAATTTTTATTTAATTTGTGATCAATGAAATGTTGTTAAATTGGTGATTGCTTATTATGGAAGTGGGGCCTCCTGGAATGATTGAAAAGGAGAGAGAAAGAAAGAATTGGAGAGAAAGAGAGCAGTAGAGATATGGAGAGAAACACAGAGAAAGAGACATGTAGAGAGAAAGAGATAAATAAAGAGAAAAAGAAAAAAAAAGAAAGAAAAAGAAGTACAGGGGAAGAGGAATAGAGAGAAAGAGAAAAATAGAGAGAAAGGGAGAAGTAGAGAGAAAGAAAAAAAGTAGAGAGAAGGAATGAAATGGAGAGAAAGAGCGAAAGAGAGAGAAAGAGATAAATGGAAAGAAAGAGAAAAATAGAGAGAATGAGAGAAGTAGAAAGAGAGAAGCAGAGAGAAGTAGAGAGAAAGAGAGAAGTAGAAAAAGAGAAGCAGAGAGAAGTAGAGAGAAAAATAGAAAGAGAGACGGAGAGAAAACGGGACGTAGAGAGAAAATGAGAAAGAGGGAACTTGAGAGAAAGAGAAAAGTAGAGAGAAAGAGAAAAGTAGAGAGAAAAAGAGAAATAGAGAGAACGAGAAAAGTAGAGAAAAGAAGAAGAGAAAAACTGAAGTGATACATAGCTACAGAAATGTGGAATTATGCGTATTTTCATAAGTTAAATATTTCTCTTGAAGAACTTCCCGCCGGTTGTGAATGTCCTGGCCGAACTGCTGGCGAAATAGCCGAGGGAAAGGTTTGGTTAAATGACTCCTTTACAGCAAGTGCTTTTAAAAAAATGATAAACTGAGTGAATGTGCCATCCTTACTGGCTACTTTTTACATGATCATTCAATTTTATTTCACGATATGTTTTAGTTTGTGACAAAAAAATTGCCATCTCCACCCCCGGGGCTTGTGGAAATATTTTCATGATTTCTTTCGGCACCTTCGTTTGTATTTATATTATAAACCCCCATCAAGTACGATCATCAGCTGATGAAACAAAATGAAAAATTGCAACTGAACTTTTTGTCTCAAAACACGCCGTGAACGGATATTTTTGTGTGTTTGCGCATGTGTGTGGTCAGCACGCCTGTGTATTGGTCAGCTGAACATGAGTAGCACAACGACTGTAAAACTCTCAGAGCCTGAAGCTTAGACGATGAAGCGGCATGGAAATGTGACTCATCATTAGGAAGTGTTTTTCCGCCGATAATTGGTTTAGTGATGTTGGTTTTGGGAAAAATAATTATCTTCACAATTATACAAGGTCCGGAATGGTGTAGTGGTTACCATCTTCGCCTGTCACTCGAGTGACCGTGGTTCGATTCTCAGGCGTTGTTTTTTTTTTTTTTAATAAACGCTTTTTTATAAGGAATCAATTTGTTTGATTTGTTTTTTTAATCCAACAACATTACTATGGAATAAATCTAGTTTTTTTGTTTGTGTGTGTATGTATTTAGTCAACACCAATATCGGAGCATAAGCCCGGGCAGACAATGTTGGCGGATAAACTTGGGCGGTATCCGCCGATAATAAGAATTACTAAAATCCCATTATGAAAAGATCTGTACCTGAAGTGAGCATGCGTGTACAGAAATTGTACGCAATTTTCATAATTTTGTGTCATGACTACACATTTGAGGAAAGAAAAATAATACATAATTAACTGCTTACTTCAGAAACATTTCTTTTTTTCATAGAGAATTGGTCAGAGTATCTAAGTCAAAGAAAGAGAGAGAGAGAGCAATGACATAAGGTTTAATTTGAACAAAAAAACATGATGAAGAAGAGCCCTCGTGTCAATGTCTGGACCGCTCTACTATTGCTTGATTCATGGGGGCTGGTCTGTAACTGTTCATAGAGCAGAGAAACTGTTTGGGAGCAGCTGCTGGTGGTCAGTGAACATGTTCTGTCACAGCAGGATATTTTCTCTCTCACTGACGCGGATTTCGTTTTTTTCATGATTATTTTTTTCTTCTCTCCCATCCTTTCCCCTCAGAACATGATTTCTTCACTCTTTTTCCTCTCTCCATTTACCTCAATTATTTCTTCTCTTTCGTTTTTGTCGTCGTTTCTATTTTGTCTATTTCCCATGCATCCCATTCATTTGTTTGTCTCTTTTCTTGCTCCCTCTTCCTTCCTCTGGTTTTTTATTTCTTCTATCCATTTGACGATGCCATTTGCTTTTTGTGCTTGGACAATTTTTTTTGGGTCTCCTTTTTACTTTTCTTTGCTTTTCTGTCTCTTTTTAACCGGCTCCTGCAGGGATCTTGACAAATATGTCAAGCAAACTGTTGGTCTATGGACTCTGGGAGCAGGAGGCGGGGTGAGGGTGGAGAAATGGGCAATGGGAAAGGGATAGGAGAGAGAGAGTTACATCCCCGGTCCCTAACAGGAAACCCCACAAGTGTATAATTAATTAGGTTCACAGCTGTAGATGGCAATTTTTTCATTTTGGCTATATAATTTATGAATTTCATGAAGGAAATTCATTTTTATCTACAGCTTAAACATTAATACAATAATTCAAATGTATTTTTTCCTTTTTTTTTTTTACCAGAGAAAAATTGTATTGAGATATGGAATACATCTGATGTGAAATAGCTTTACTCCTCTCCTGTAAAAATGAAGTCCTTCACACTTGTGAGATCTAGTGATAGGACCCGCAATATAGCTACTGCTCATGTCTTGTCACTGCAGGAGAGAGAGTCCTTGACGGCGAGTAAATACATAGGCTGGCACTGCCTACTCGCAGTACCTTCAGAATTGGGTAAATACTGAACTTCGATCTCAACACTTTCAACGCTTTGTAGGTCCGCGTTAAACTTAGGGCTGGGGCAGCCAGTGGTGGATCTACTGGGAAACTGATGACTCTAAACCTTCAGAGCTTCCAACCTGGGAGTCCATTAGACCCTAAAGAAACTTTCTAATTTTTTATGAGTGAATTCTGGGTAGTGCCCTACTGTTGCTGGTTGAGACCCCCCCCCCCCCGGGCCAACTTGTTCAAGCTTCAAGGTCCCAAATATGTAGGTCGGCCGCTATCAGCAGATCAAAACTACCCACTTCCATCCTAAGTTTGACCATTTACGTAGGAAGTTCAGCAGTTGCTTTGACAAGAAAATAGATTCAAGTTCAAGTTTATTGCAGGTCTGGCGGCCAATTCAAAAGAAGAATCATGTAAACAACCTTTGAAAACATTAAAAACAAACAAACAGACAAAATGCACGGTCATTCACTCCGTCTGCTCAATGCTGCCTGCAGCATTTATACACTTACTTACTATAGTATACAACTATAAAATACAACTTGTAATTGCCAGCAACATCTATTATTCTTAAATTATTGTTAAAGAAACAATACTTGCGATCACGTTAAGTTCTGGACATAATTATAGTAGCCTAGTTCTCCCAACTCAGATGTTAAGTTGACCGTAAGCTGTTTCAGGTCTCGTATCTCACGGTAATCATTTCTGTATCTCCTGTCGTCACAAGGTACGGGAGTGTGGTAGCGTTGGCGGCTGAATCCTCTTGAATTGGTGGTGTCGTTAGTTTTACAGAAATCAACAACTACCCCTACCCCCTCTGTCTACATCATATGCATCGTAATCCCAGAGGCAATTTCATAGCGTCTCACAAGACAAAGACAGAAAAGGGAGGAGAGAATATGTGTGTGTGTGTGTGAAAGAAAGAGAGAGAGAGAACGAGAGAAAGACAAAGAGAAACAAAGAAAGAAATTAAAAGGAGAGAGAGAGAAAGGGGAGAGAAAGACAGAAAGAAAGAGAGAGAGAGAGAGAGAGAGTAAGAGAGATAGGGAGAGAGAGAGAGAGAGAGAGAGAGAGAGAGAGAGGGAGCAAGAGAGATAGAGAGAGAAAACTATATCAATTTGTAAATCTGACTATTAATATGAAACTGATAGAATACAATGCAATAAAATGTCATTATTACCGATTACTGTGCCCAAGAAAAATCCACAATGGTTTTGTTTATTTATTACTTTTTATTTTTCTTTAAATTGACAAACGGCACAAGTCCGTTCAATCACTGATTAAAAAACAATTGTAAATCACGAGTTTGGACCCAATAACCATTTATTAATCAAGGCAGAATCATTGCACAATTTCAGAGACTAGATCTTCATTCCTCAAACATGTATACAAAAATTACAACAACAACAATGAAAAACAAACAACTCCGTTTACTAACGTGGAGTTTGAATCGTCACTATCATAATTATGATCACGTTCACGACAATCTGGCGGCAGACAAGAAAAAAGACAACAACAAAAAACTGTCCCACCCGTGTGAAATCCAATTCTATTTCTTATATAGAAGGAAAACAATCTATTCAAACGTAAAAACTGCACCAGGACATAATAAAATGCAGGAAAGAATGCGGTGAAATGATATACCAGAATATTTCAAAGCATCATTAATATTGTTCAAGGCCATTGCCATCATCTACAACGACAACAACAGCACAACAATAACATATACACAAACTGAGACAACATTCAGACATTGTTTGATCATTTAAAACACATAAAAACTTTGTTTTTAGAACTTGTTTTTTGCCCCCTCGTTAACATTTCCTCAACTATTCTTCCCTGGTTACACACTGCTATTTACTGCGGTATTACAATCACATTTGTGAAGATAAATAATTTAATTATAATATCGAGTGGTATTTGTCATACTGCTGTATGCAACATTTTACTGATTTTTTTTTTGAAGTTTTGTCATGAAAATGGTTCTCTCATTCCTAATTTTATTATGTTAAAACCTGTTCGAGATATATGTTTGTGACGTACTCGTAGCCTAATGTTTAATGCGTTTTAGTCTTTTTGCCGACTAAACTTCAATCCTCATTTTCTCGTAAAGGCAAAAATGCACAAACAACAATATGGCAAATTCCCGACGATATGTGTGAATCGTGACTTTAGATACGCATATAGTAAAGAGGTGGGAGCAGTGAGGAATGGCTATGTGTGTTTGTGTGTGTGTGTGTGTGTGCGTGTGTGTGTTGGCTTGGGGCCGGAGGGAGGGAGGGAGGGAGGGAGCTAAAAGACGGAATGCTGAAGGAGAAGGAGTGTTGCATTAGTCAGTTTGTCACAATGAAAACAAGCCAAATATTTGACGTCAGCATTGGGTAAGTTAAAAAATCCCGGCTCCTGTTGAAGATAAAAGACTTGCCCAGATCCACGGTAAAGAATGGTCGGGCAGTAGTCGCTGTAACTGGTGGAACATTCCAGAATCTCCAAGCTCGTGACCTGTCATAAATTTGGATAATTCTTGGGAAATTTGTTATCTGGTGGACTGGCGGCAATTACTGATTTGGAGGATTTGGAACTACAGCCTGTGGTGTAATAACGCCTTAGTTTGTAAAGTCGGACGTAGTGTGTGGTAGGTGAGTGGTGGGTTGTGCGGTACTTAATTGACTTACAGATTCTGTTGGTGCGGTAGGTGAATAGTTGTGGTCTTATACAGCTTAAACTGGGATGGTTAAGGTGAGATACATATGGCCTTCAACGGACCAGGTGTTATTTTTTATTTTTTTTTGTTTGACCCGGTAGGTTGAGAGAGAGAAAGAGAGAGAGAGAGAGAGAGAGAGAGAGAGAGAGAGAGAGCTGGAGTAATCTTGTGTCTTTCGGCCTACAGCAATATAGATTTAAGACCAGGTGGTGGTGGTGGGGGGGGGGGGTTGTGGCCTCTAACGGATCGGGGTTGGCGGGGAGGGAAGGTGAGACGGTTGGACGGATGAGGGGGAACTGCTACAACAGGTCAGCATGCAGAGATAAGCTGGCTACAGGTCGAGTGAGAACAACAAACTTAGATGTTAGCGGAGCACTAGGAAGAGATTTTTGTACAGAATAAATTGTTTTCGTGATGCTGGTGTTGCGAAATTCTATTATTGTCAGTATCACAGTAACATTGATGCCAATAGTTTGATCCTTATACACTAGGCCGCATAACGCCACGGTGATAACACAGCACTTCTTCATTCATTGTATGTAAATGTGTTTTGAGATGACATACTTTTTTATTTACTTTGGAATTCATCTAGTTCGTTCAAATTTTACTCCCGTTTTAAAATTGCCGTAAGAAGTGTGCGGCTGAGTACTCCTATATAATTATGTCAGTGATGAAATGTCGCCACTTGTGTTGCGCTTTGCTACCACCCGTAAAATCCTTAATGTGCTCGATTTGGGCTATTTTTAGATCCCGCCTGCCCCTCCTTTGTATTGAACCAGCGATCATTAGAATGACTGAGTGTCGATAATAATTATGCCTTGATGTCTGGAAACTTTAAATGGAATTTTTTCCAGAAATAATTTGACTGTTTCATTAGAGGCATGATTTTTATGTAATGATTCTAAGAACTTACTGCTGAAAAGAAAAAAAAAATATTGAAACCAAACTGATTATTTTCATGACTGAAAAGTGTACATACTCTTCGCAGAGTAGGTTATTAATGTACTCTGGAGGCAACCCCCTCCCTCTCTTCCTCCCTGGGGCGTACGCTCTTTACCCCTTTGCAGAATGTTGCAGGAACGCCCATCAAACGATGCATGCCATTATTTTTTTTGGTCTGTTATGGTTTTTCAGACAAAAAAAAATATACTTAAATCTAAACTGAAATCTAGTACCTTCCTAATCTGCCAGAATACGGATCGCTTTTCATTTAACTTAGATAGCCCAGGATGGATTCTGTTATACTATGGTCTTTCTTTGGGAGCGATGGAAGGACGTTGTTAAAAAGTGGAAGAAGAGAGAACGAGAGACAGTGCGAGAGAGGGATGGAGAGAAAATACGCCCGCGAATTCAGTTGTTATGTTTGTATATAAATATTTATCGCTCTTTTGTTCACGGAGAAAGAGGGAAGGAACGTTGTATTCAGCGAAAAAAAAAAAAATGTAGCAAAACGAAATAGTTTGAAGATGAAATCTTTTGAGTCCCATCCACCCTTCTAACAGTATCAATCGCAAATCCAAGGTAATCCTGAAGTCTCTATTTTTCCTGTTCCTTTTCAGCCATTTCGCCAGAGTTTATAAGTTTTGTAGGTCAAAACACTCAGATTAGTGGACAGACTAACAACGGAATATGGAAGACAAAAGCTGAAGAAGACTCTGTTCTCTAGTGCAGAGAGCCACTTCACCATCCAAAAACACTTGGATTTGTGTTGTCTTTAACATATTTTTTCTGTAGCCAGATGTGCTGAATTTCAAAAAACCGTTGGCTTAGTAAAGTCGCCCTGTCACCGGTTAGATTCAAACTCGTGTAACTGTTTCAAACTTTCTGTGGCCCAAGTCGTAATCGTTATACCAAAAATACTGACACATTTTGTAGTCACATGAGGCGT
Organism: Onchidella celtica; assembly: GCA_963931925.1. NCBI lineage: Eukaryota > Metazoa > Mollusca > Gastropoda > Systellommatophora > Onchidiidae > Onchidella > Onchidella celtica. Next base: position 3,524,930 of record OZ007583.1, on the reverse strand, counting down.
TTAGATTTGTTTTTTCAATAATTATTTCTTTGTTTATTTATCTATTCATTTATTCTCTATAGTTCATTTATTTTCACGTATTCATTGATTGATTGGCGAGTTGTTTGATTGATTGATTGATTGGCAGATTTATTGATATCATTCAGCATGAGATTTATCGATAGATTGATCGATTGATTGATTGGTCGAATCGCTGAATCATTGATTGATGGTGAAACATTTCTTTTGCGGATGGTGGTGATGTTGCAATGAGCAGGTATCAATATCTTCATGATTTTTACATTGACAGCATGAACGATTATGAAACCATACATTATTCTCTATAACAACCACATTAATGATAATAGATATTATACAACGATATTAAGAACAAAAATACCATTAACAACAACAAAACATCAACAATAATATAAACAAGGACATTGCGATACAAATAATAATAGTAGCATTGTCCAAGGCAATTCATTCTAATAACTTTGTGTATAGAAAAGAGCACCGATACGACTATGAACAGTACTAAGTACATCTCATACAACCAGTTCTCAGTATTCAACCAATCACTGCCCGATAAAGAGGCCTTTTGAATCATCGACATCTTCATCTTTCCATCATTACCCTCGACCTCTTCCGCCACATCAAACCCAAAGAAGAACCTTGCGACGAAATGGTGGGTAACGAACACTGAGAGTCGACGACATGAACTCGGTATGGCCGGGGTTCTAGAAGATGTCAGAAAGTTCAAGGCCGAAACATGTAATGAAAGAATCCACTCTTCCTCTGAAGTTCGTCAACTGTCTCGCTTCGCCGGAGGAGTTTCCCTCCACCAACATAATACTATTTGCCCCACGCTGTCTCCGCCTGCAGCGGCAGCAACAACAACAATAACAACGACAACAACAACAACAACGACAACAACAACTAACACAACAGTTTAGATACATAAATCAGCACAGGAAATTACAGACTACCCGACTCACTTACAGACAAATCTGTTTGTTGAGATCCGAAATTCCCGGTATAAAAATCCCCTCCAATCCAAGATGAGGAATTCTCGTGGTGAAAGTATTGAACAACATGACGGTTTAGTCCACGTCATGGCCAGCCCACTCTCGTGTTTGTCAGAGAACTTCACACTCCGTGTTCAAATGTGGCCAGTTATGTTTCCGAACAGCAGATTTCTTCGCGATTCTGTTCAGTGGATTTGCGAAAGTGCGACAGTTCACCTACAATATTTCTGTTTGAATGTCGTTAGGGGCGAGTAGCCTAATTACAAAACCAAATCGAGAAAACACTGAGTTACACGACGTCGTATTGTTTAGCTATGGCTTGTAATCTAAAATACCACTTGCCCCTAACTACAGGCCGATTTCTTTTTTCATTCCTTATTTTAACCGAGCACACCGCCATGTTTATAACGAAAGAGGTGGTATTGCAATCATTAGGATTAAAAATAAGAAAAGCTGACAATGTGCATGGTGGCTGTACTGTTTGATGAAATAAATCATTCCTACGCTGAGCAACTCCAAGGTCCTAAACAGACGTAGTGTGATGGACTGCGTCATTATATTGAAGTAAGAAAGAACACCTACGGTGGGATTCATGCATTCCAGTCCCCTGATTTACTCTGCATTCCCTAACCAACATGACGTGATTAGGTTTTTATTTCCCAAATAACGGTGAAACTATTTTTTTTAATTGAAATTGACCGGTTTTTTTTCTTTTCTTTTTATATTTGTGATTATACGTAATTATTTAAATTATAGTAGTATTATAAAATAGAATGATGTGAAAATGGTATCTTTTCTGTATAGTACAGCCAATAATTTATATTGCAGTATTTATTCAGCTGATAAAAGCGTTTGGAAAAATCAATATCTATGTCACTTTACTTAATGTTGAATATCTGTTTCTTTTCTCCTAGTTTGTCTCTGATTTCGGAAAAAAAAAATCTTTTGTATAAAATGTATACTAACTTTGTCAGATCATACTGGCGAGAACGTTTTTTTTTTTTTTTAAATTGAATTGAGGAGTGAGACAAAAAATGTTGAGAAACACTTCAATATTCTTTTATTAAAACTGCATATCTCACTGCGTTACAGAACTATTACGTGTTGTTCCAGAGAACATTTCATGTACGACAGTTGGGCTCACACCGACAAACAGATATCACATAACGTATCATCTCTGTGTGGGCAGAGTGAGTAACGGGCAAGGTGCGTAGGCAGGGACCAGGGGAGACCATTAAGGTTTACCCTTCAGCTAAGGGGAGCTAACCCTTGAAACTTACACCTGATGTAAAATTCCAGTGTTGTCACCGATATTTTCAATCAATTTCCAGAATGATCGAAAACAAAAAGATACATTACATTCATTGCAAGATTCAACCTCCGACTTCTCCATCCCTTACAGTCGCCTACACAAGAAGTCTCAGCACTCCTCCGTCTGGATCCCAGTGTTACCTAAGCCCTTGCCTACACAAAATAAACTCTACAATTCTGGAAACAAAGAATGTAAACAATAGTTCTTAGAGATCACATGTTTTTGTTCCCGGGAAAAAGTCTTCCCACCACCGTATAAAGTTCCATAACTCTGTGCCTACAATGACGATACTTCATGAACCAATACCGACTTATGCTTAAATTTTAGTCGCATATCAAATTACATATTGCAGCAGTTCGGGAAAGTTCTCTGTGCAGAGAGAGCTCAAATTTCACATGTTCCTTTGAGACATCTGACAAAAGGGAGACAACTGGTATTGTCAAGAACGTCAAAAGCTTGAATTAGCAAGGGGAGTAACTTTTGCTGTGTCTTCGTTTATTATCTACTACTGTCCTCTGTCCTGGTGGTGTCTGAATAGGTCAATTGGTTGACCTGTAGTGGCCATGGGGAAGAAGAAGTGTGCACGTGTTTTGGGCGCGGGGGGGGGGGGGGGGCTCCAGGGGGAAGTAAATTAGAAATTTAACCCTCAAGGTCCCAGAGGTGGCAAGAAGGCAAATATTGTGAAATGTCTAAATCACATTTTAACTAGGAAAGTGTCAAGACTGAACCATTCCTTCATTCCTTCACGCCGTGATGAGCATAGAGAAACTCCGTCAATTTTTGTCAATAATTTGTGTAGCTTTACAAGGTCAAATCTAAGTCTAACATCTGCAGGTGTGTTTTGAAAAATTCTGCCGCTTTGGGTTGTAGGGAGTCAAACTGACTACACATTTCACGCCGTTAGTAATCGCTGCTTTTGATGCCGCAAACCCTTTCCCCTTCCTAGTCTTTCAGCAAATGGATGGGAAGTCCTCCGCCCGTCCGCGCCAGTCAAGAAAACACACTAAAGAGGGGACTTTTGAGCGGGCTTATCAAAAGGTTGGGTCTAGTATTTGTGTGGGACAGAGGCAGAAGAAAGAAAGAAGGAAAGCGCCGGTTAGGGGAGATCTTCATCATATTATGTTTGTTAACTTTTTGGTAAGTGGCGCGGACGGGGGACGGGGGGGGGGGGGGTCGGGAGGAGGAGACATTCCAAATAGATATACAACAAACAAGAACTTGGGTCGTGAGATGTTAAATATCACCTTCTTGAGTATAATAACCAAGCACTGTCCAATGCACAAGAACCTGTCTAAGCAAACTTTTTTCAGGGGACATTATAATGTCAGTGCCAATAGGGGCGATAAACAGAACAGCAAAGGCGATAACCTCGTCATACAATTTCATTTTTCTAACCCACAAAAATGTCACATCCATTCCCTGAACTTTTCAATACTTCATACTTTGAAGTTCCTATTTCCCCTTCAACAGAGACAGCCAATAAACATTCAGACAACAACACTGAACGGGTGGAAACTATTTTTATCGGATTTGGCGGCCACGCAAATGTAATAAGAAATGAGATACTGCTTTTATCTGTAAATATTCTAGACCACCTCATCTCCATCTGGGATGCGGCTGTTTTGTGCTGGCAGGATCTGGGCGACAATCAAAATGATTTGAAAAATGCCGGATTTTCCTGATGTCATCAACACTAAGTTCAAATGGGAACAACAACCAAGATATTAAATATAGACGAAAGTGGATTCAGTAATAGAAGAAAACTGGGTTTTTTATTTACCAAGGAAAACAGCACAATTATGCTCTGTCGTCCGGGACTTTTCAATATGCCTTTGCGAGTGACAAGAAATTCCGCTAATTTTGTCTCTATACACTTTTGTAAATATCCATTCGTCAATCCCCAGTTCATGTTTCTGATGACAAAAGTAATTTTTACACATCGCAGTATGTAGATTTCTGGAATTTCCAAGAGCGGAAATTCCAAGAACTGCCACGAGAAGAACGCCACCACGACACGGTGTTTAATATTGTACAGCGTTAATTCTGGAAAATTGATCGTTTTATATCACAAATGAAGAAAGACTGGCCTGTTATGACAAGGTCCTCAGACAAGTGGCTTGAGGAAGAGCCGGGGAATGTGGGAAGGGGTGAGGGGGGAGAGAAAGAAACTGAGCCATAGAAAAACAGACAGACACCCCAGAAAATGCGGGTACGCCGTGCAATGTGTCAACTCGTGTGGGGGTGCTGTGCTGTTGACCTCAGGACCTGTGGGGAGTCGGCTAGGTCAGGGTTAATGTACAGCAGGCTTACAGTAGCTGACAACTTCATAGCCCCTGGGAGATGGGGGTAATGGGTGAAGGGGGAAGGGTGGTGAGGAGACTGGGGGGGGGGCGGGGAATACCTGACAGAGGGTGGGTGGATGGGGGGGGGGAAGATATATCCTTCTCTCTCTGTGTACTCCATGACTTTAAAAACGACTGTCGTCTGGGGAGTGTGGTATTTTACATTATCAGCCATAGCAGAACAATGATCAAAATTCAATATTCTGTCTATTTGGCTTTGTCATTAGACTATTACAAAATTCTTTGATAAAAAGTGCGATATGATTTAGGAATGATGTTGGATGCGGGTAGCCTCTAGATTATAGCCTCGCCATAGATTTGACAATAGAGTGTCCGGACATCGCTTGAGTTTTTTCGCTGACAGAGAAATTTTGCAAGGAAAGAAAGAGTATAGTATACAACAATCTCTACTGCCAATAGTTTTGGTGACTCTCATACTTTCAAGTCAGTGGTAACTGAAGAGCGAGTTTTGTGAATCGACGAATTGTGTAGATACATCTTTTTAGAGTGACAGATCAGATGCTGGAGCTTGTCTTCTGTAACAGTTCCGCCGTCACTGGTGATGGTCAAATCTCAAGGGGGTATGTGGCAACTAAGGGCAGACAATTCATCAAAGGCATACCGGAAGTCATTTATTGACTAACCTTGGCGTATTCTGGGAGTGGTATTTGGGGGGGGGGGGGGGGGGGGGAGAGAACGATTTGGAGGGCAGGAGAAAAGAAGGAGGAGCTGGATTTATGTTAGTGCAAATAAAAAAGAAATGTGCTCTTCAGTATGTGGTATATGAGAGTCTTTGGAAAAAATGGTTCAACTTTTATCTCCCCGTGTTTAACAAAGACCAATTTCACGAAACTATCTTTAATAACCCAGACAGAGAAGTGAGTACTCACTGACGTTCTAGCTGAAGTTGAAGAGCTAAATTTGTAGATGTACAACGATACCATAGTCTCGTGTTAAGCTAGTTTGTCTCGGTATTAATGTCAGACATCCAGGGCCGGATTACAATAGTAGGGCCGTGGGCTACAGGCACCGTGAGCCTCCAGTAATAAAAACACGAATTTCTGATTCTTGCAATCAGTTGTTTCAAGTTCTACAACATAACGTCACAATAATAATGAATTATTACATATAATATCTACCAACCTTTTCATAAAAATACTATTTCTTTTAAGGAGAATAACCTGAAATAAATAATTATTAAATTACGGTTTTGATATTTATACTTTCATTTAGTCTCTGCAAGCCCGTGCTTCAATCCGGCACTGGGGGTATGAACTATAGGGTTACACGGGATCTCACGCACTGGCCAGGCAGAAACAAATCTGCCACACTAGCTCGGGTGCGACAAAACCGTCTTGAGTCAACAGGCGGAGGAAAAAACCTGGCAAATTGAAGTCAGACAGCCGCAGAGTAGACTTGATCCAGTGTGCCCTCAACCTTGTACGACTTTAAGGAAGGTGCAGACATTTGGAGATGTTACGTAGGGGCCGAGGACAAAAGTTTTTTTTGGCAGAGAAAACTCATAATTAAGCTTTTGAAACTTTCCTTCTCTGATGTGTAGTTCCTCCTATAAAAAGGTGTGTGAGTGAGTACGTGGAAATATAACATGTTACAGTAACAAATGGGCTGGCATTATTTAGAGAGACATTCACACAATGCACGTGTGTTACAAGTTGAGGTAATATGTTGCCTAATGACATCGTGGTATGGTATTGGGGCCCATCTGATAATCAGCATCGCGAAGGTCTGATTCCCAAGCGCCTGAATCGTGCAGCTGGAAGCGTGCTAGACAAACTAAGAAGTTTTCTGTTGGTTCATCCACTCAAACATGTTTTTGTGTACTAACGCAAGTGTCTCCTTTCTATTGTTCGTGAAACAGTTGATTTGTCTGTCTGACTCCTGCCTGTCTGCCCACCAACAGATTGTATGACAGCATTGCCTCCCCAGTTGTCTGTCCACTTTTCTGTGGTCAGTACGTCTCCGGACATTTGTCGGGCCAGTCAGGTCCAGCCAACGCCTAGTTCAGGTTTTCTGTCTGAGAAACCGTCAACACCATTCTGTGTTTTCCGTTTGCACAGGTTGAACTAAACCCAAACAAAAATGAAAAAAAAAAAAAAAAGGCTCTTTTCCCGGTAACAAAAGCATAGTTTCTGTCTGCTCTACCAATCGCCTGACTGACATTTCAAACCAGTTGCTTCCCTTTCCAATCAGCAAACAACAGAGATCAATATTTTGTGACATGGAAATCTAAATGCTTTGCCTGGATAAGTTCGAAGTACAGCCTGCCAATTTGGTGCACAGCAAATTTTGCCTTCTGCGAAATTAAAAGATAAAAAAACCCCCAAAAAACAGTATTAGGAAGATGGCGAGGTTATTTGAAAGAAAATGTAGATAAATTTCAGTAGTTTATGTCCTACAACCCTCTAGAGGCGATGCTCTGCCTTGTACTGGTCAACTTTTTTTTTTATGATCCTTGCTCGGTAAACATTTATTGAATGTAATGCGGCTTTCAAGTCTAAAATCTCTATAGAATATATTCGATATCATGGGAGTCAGTTCAAAGGCAGAACCAGAAAAGGACTAAAAAATTGACCTTGCTGGAGCAAGAACTAAATAACATTGGCATAAACTTTAACAACACATAGATTGAAATTTGTTTCACACAAAACTCTGCCTGTCTGTAACTCTCTGCTCCTCTATTCTTCTCCCCCTCTCTCTGTCTCTGACTGTCTGTCTGTCTGTTTCTCTTTCTCATTTTGTCTCTATCTGTCGTGCTCTCCCCTCCCACTCCTCTCTCTTTCTCTCTCTCTCTCTCTCTCTCTCTCTGTCTCACCACACCTGTAGTCTCACATCTGCCCACTATCATTAGTGATTTTTTTTCTGCTACGATGCTCAGGAAGACGTCTATTATGCCGTTACAGAAACAGGGACAAACTACTTGGTCCGTCTATTCATCCTTATCATCTTTACAATGACCTGCAGAACTTCACGGCGATGGTTCATAGCAATCATGACACAGCGAATGCGTCAAATCTGCACTTATGACCTCCAACTGTACATTCTGAAACTCGCATGTTTCCAATATCTTCTTCCGCCCATGAGTTCTTATAAGTAATATCCATGTCAGGTGGTTTTGGATTTTGCATAAAATCTAACGACTCGCCACTTCAAAAACTGATGTAAAGCGCTCCGTTGACTTCACTGATGTAAAGCGCTCCGTTGACTTCACTGGTGTAAAGCGTTCTGTTCACTTCACTGATGTAAAGCGCTCTGTTAACTTCACTGTTGAGAAGTGGTATTGCTCAGTCATGGAAAGTGCAAAATTGCCTGCAAGCGTGGGCATTTCATTAATAAGAACAACATATATATAGGCCTACATTAAATTTGAAAAAAAAGTCTCACAATAGATATTAAATTACACGTTTGTTGTTTCTTTCTTTGTCTGGGGATAATCACAGCCATAAACATTGTTGAAAACAAGGTCGAATTCATGACAAACGACACCTCAGACATACAGTATTATGATACCGTCTTGGTGCATGTGTGGTCTATGTGGTCTGAATGACATCAAATATGAAAATTGAATATCATATGGAATTAAAGACTGTCACAAATCCCAGACTGGGAGATGTAATAATTATAACAAGACAACAATCACGAACGAACAAGTTTAACACTTAACAGAACAACCCATCAGACTCACACATTTATTATACATAAACATAAAGATAATAGCGCAAATACAGACATTATATTATTCAATTCAACTGCCGTACAACGGCCTTCTCCCGTACGCACACTTCCTCGGGTCCACAACCCGGTAGTTACTTTCTAAAGACACTTCGGTCTCAGCTTCTCCTCTCCATGTCTTAATAGCACATTAATATTTCAATGGCACCGCAGTCTCTCAATAGCTCTTCCTATTGCCATAACACATTAGCATTCCAATAGCACATCAACATGGCAATAGCACATTAGCATTTCAATAGCACATCAACATGGCAATAGCACATTAGCATTTCAATAACACATTCACGATCATATATACGTCCCTGTCGGTGGCCAGACTGCCACGACTCATGTGCTGCGACTGTCCTACACGACAGCGTCACTCCTGGCCTATGTGTGGCCTTCGGCCCTATGCTGGCCTATCCCCTGTGCTCACCGTAGCGGCGCTTCGGCCGTCCCCGGCACCTACAAGAATAACATTACATTGGTATAATACCATACCACTTCTATTCACTTCACCCCTCCTTACAACTCATGAAGCGTACACACAATAGTTCACATTCCACTCACCAAACATCTTACGGTAACACACCTCCACCGTAGTACACAATACTCACTCTCGCTACAATCCAAGAACTCAACTTTCATCTATCGCTCATGGCGCACATTGCTATATACAGTATCAAGGACTTCCACATTCCTCACATATTTACATCATGGTAATAGACGAATATAATACATCAATCATAATTATCAATCATCGTTCCACCTACCAGTCATCACTGGAAAAAACACCACTCCCAAGTCTTCCGACTGCTCTCCTTATGTTCGCCCTCTAGGGCTTTCTCCTGCGTCCGCTTTCTTGGACGTCTTAGTGGGCAGTGATAGTAATACAGCGCTCTCGCCTCATTCAGACCCCCACCACTCACAACATGCACGCTTTCCCTTACCCCGTGGCCCGTGGGTTAACCCTCTTCTCGTAACTACTGATCCTCGCTCACTCGCTCGGACAAAGACCCCGTCAATTACATATTATATCTATTTTTTATTTTCTGTTTTTGTCAACAACGAAAAATGGAGAAAGCAGACATGTCAGTTGCACCTTTGAATTAAAGCCGGATCGAACTCCAATAGTTGGACACTGCTCAGATAACCTTCAAAGCGTGTACAGGATCGTGCAATCTTTCAGCGCAATACAGATATAACAACACGTTCTCAGTGCCGAATAAAGTGTGGACTTTATTTGCTGCAGACCGGGGGATTCAATCGACTGAGGGCCTCGAGAGATCAAGTGAAAGTATAAATATCAAAATCTGATTTTATCAATTTTTTTTATTGCAGGCCGTTCCTTTTAAATGTGTTGGCGTTGCTTGTGCAAGGTTAAATAAACTAGAAAAGGGGGGGGGGGTGACCGTGTCTGTAGCCCAGGGGCCTACACAATGCTATTCCAGCCCTGCACAGTTTGAAGGAAACTGAGATCACGTCGTCAGAGTGTACCGAACTTCCAACCTTGAAAGAGTACCCAAGTCTTAACACCCTTGAATTGGAACAAAGTGATTACTTTGTGTCTTTTATGTAAGTCAATTTTTTTTCAATCTAATTTTCTTGTAAATTTTCGTATTCAATCTTTCTCAAAATAATAGAAATGGAGTAAGCTCGACATTCATGGACACAACTGATCTAGTGTGGTTTGGTTTCTAGACAACACATAGGCCACTCGTTGAGATACAGTCATCATATTATTATGGCATTTCCAAGCAAACGCCTACATGACTCACCAATCTACTGATTGGCAAGAAAATAGGAAAGACAAAACTTTTAATTCACCTCCCTATACTAAAATCATTCTTGATTTCGTTTTCTTTTTTTTTGTTACAAAGAACGCCGAGAGTATTCCAGCCTCAACAAAACACACCGTGCGGACAATAGTTTGATTTTTTTTTTTCACTACAGCATCACGAAAGATCTTTAAACAAAAGAAAAACAACAATTTTTTGTGTTTGTTTTCTAATTATGAACTTTTTCTCGGTGCCGTGAAGGACTGATGAGTTCGGCTGCCATTTTGCTTACATTGTAAAATTGATGTCAACTGACTGAATGTGACTACAACAATCGTGTTCTACTGTCTTTGGACACCGTCTCTCACCCACCCCCCAAATTAAATCTCAGATTCTGTGTAGCTGGATTTACCCATTTTTCTAAAACTTAGATGGTTTGATAAAGGTGTTTGGATTTTCTAAAGACACATTACATTTTTAGAATCGGGGAGGAGGGAAGGGGGGGGGGGGGAGGAGAGGTAAAAATATCGTAATTAGACTTGTTTTTTTTTTTTTTTTTCGAAAATTGAAATCTTTGACATGCTTGCAGCCTTTGACAGCCTGTACACTGTGATTTGCTTAACACCATGAAAACTGAAGACTAAATATAACATCTTTAAAATATCTTAACTATTAAGACTGCTAAAGAAAGTTATTCAATTTTTTGTCTTTTTGTTTCTCTTGAAAAAATTGTAAAAACCATGTTAAGACAGTTTACCACTCGGATCTCCTAATGTGACGTGGCCATGTCTTCTGAAAAGCATAACTTCTTTGAAACAACTGGCCCATTCTCCAATTGCGAGCCATGTCCGCAGAACCAGAATGGTCTCATATAATGAAGTCACTGCGCAGTCCTTTCTTGGAGGGAAATCTTACCTAATTGAGCCCATGTCAAATAGTCTTCCATGCGCATTAACTTGCTCACTCTGTGTTATTATGTTAGGGAAAAGCGCATCGAATTCAACGTTCGTAAACGGGTGTCATATAAAAATCATAAAATCCGAAAGAGGACACCAGTGGAGGACGAAATGAAGAGAACAAATGGCAGCATTTTTTAAAACAATAAACACCTTAGCATCGGTAATTGTCTATGGTCGAGTTGTGATCTGAGTGTCAGTTGTAACTTGTATACAGATCTGAAACTTGTACGGTTTGTGGTTTTGGTCAGTAACTCGTGCCAAACACCGGCAACTCTTGAAATATATTGATGATTATAAAACTCCCAGCTGCAAAACTTGTGCCAAAAACCCCAAGCTTGCTCCTTACACATAATGCTATTTGCGATGGGCCAATACAATTGTGAATATTTTACTTTGCTTAGATAGAACAATTTTGAAACTTGAGCTCTACCTTTTCTATGATTGCCTTTATAGATGATTCATATTCTACATTGTCTTGTCTGTTGATTGTACCATCTCATGTATCACTGATTTTTCCATCTCATGTATCATTGACTGTACCATCTCGTGTATCATTGACTGTAGCATCTCGTATATCATTGACTGTACCATCTCGTGTATCACTGATTGTCCCATTTCGTGCATCATTGATTGTACCATCTCGTGTATCATTGACTGTACCATCTCGTGTATCATTGATTGTACCATCTCGTGTATCATTGATTGTACCATCTCGTGTACCATTGGCTGTACCATCTCATGTATCATTGATTGTACCAGCTCGTGTATCACTGATTGTCCCATCTCGTGTATCATTGAGTGCACCATCTCTTGTATCACAGGAAAAGAAAAAAAATGCATTAATTTAAAGATCATTGATATGAGCGCAATTAGCCGCCACATGACATAAATGTCTTGTGTTGGACCATTGCGGGGTAAGGTGTCCTGATGGCAGGGTTATTGTGTGTCGTTGTTCTGTCTCTCTTTCTCTTTCTCTCTCTCTATCTGTCTCTCTCTCTCTCTCTCTCTTCCCACCTTCCTCTTGCTCTCTGTCTACCTCATTCCTTGTCTCTTTCACTCCCTCCGACTCTCCATCACCCTCTTTCTCTCAATGCTTTCCATCTATTGAACAGTCAGCCTGTCTGTCCGCCCACCTCTATCTATCTGACTTTCTCTCTCTTCCACATTCCTTCTCTCTCTCTCTCTCTGTATACCTCATTCCCTGTCTATCTCTTTCACACCCCTCCCCCCCCCCCCACCTCCTCTCTTCTCTCACTACTTTCCATTTCCATCAGTTGATCTGTCACTCTGTCTGTCTATCTGTCTGTCCCTCTCTCTCTCTCACTTTCTTTCCTCCTCAATGCCTCTCTGCCCTCCTCCTCTCTCTCTAGCTTTCTCTCTGTACAGAGAGATAATATTCATAATGTTCATAATTTCTCTCTCCCCCCTCCCCGCCCCCCCCACACACACACACACTTTCTTTCTTTCTCTCCCGTATTCATGTGTAATAGGTGTTGAATGCTAAACAAAAGTATTAAAAAGTCACCAGGTTTCCCAAAGACAGTAAAGTTAATAGATTCTCTCACTCACAGTAATGGCGTATAACAGACACATTTGAAGGCTGGATGTGATCTCTGTACAATATTGGCTGACGATTTTTGGTGTCAAGTGATGAAAAACTGTCGGTTTCAGTATTACAGTTCTCTTAAATTTGCACGTTTACAAAATCAGCCAATAGGAACAGAAAACGCTTGGCGTGAAATGTGTATGTCGAAAAGGGTGGTTGGGGAATTATGGCTGGTGGTGATAGTGGGGAGGGGGAGGGGGGTGTAGAGAGAAAAGAGAAGGACAGAAAAAGAGGCATCAAACCTCCTTTATTAGGAAGTGTCAAATAATATGATCTTTGTTAATGTTAATTATCGTTCAAGTGAAGCAAAAAATAACAAAAAAATGCAAATACGAGGATCTGAAACTCACTCATAAAAAAATGACTGCAACGGCTCTGAAACTTAGAACTGATAAAGTATTAATGAATTACTGACGCCAATGTTAAAAAACTCAAAATGGAAAAACAGTTTAAAAAAAAAAAAAAGCTGTGATACTTTCAAACCGAGTATTTATTTTTCTTTGTGTTTTGATTTGGAACTGACACCCATTGCGTTCCATACTGTAACTTCCAGCTGTCTCTGTCTTTGATCTTCAGTCAAGGGGAACCATCCGTGGCGTCCTGTCGTGTCAGGGGAGATTACTCAGCAGAGCTGGCACAACTTGCCTGGACGAAACACAATGTCAAGGGCGATAAACGTAAACATGTAGAATGGATTTTGTTTTCTCACCTGGATGTCAGCAGGCTGAAGACTGGCATGGACTGGGATAATCTAAAAGGCTCTAGTTAGACGAGCGCAGCCTTGTGACAAAGCCAAATAGGGAAAACGCTGACCTGTACTAACTGCCCAGCTATAGCTCTCTATGTAGAATACCACGCTCTCCTAACACCAGTCTAATTAAACACACTGTGGAACCTTACTATTATGGCGTGAATGGATGTACATGTAAGGGCCTAAAACGTCGTAACTGAGGTACCAAAAAATATGAAAGTTTGGATACTACCTCAAAATTTGACATTAGATTACGTGGACGTTGAATTAAGCTAAATTATAAGGAAGGGACTGATAACATGAGCTATACAGATAACGGTTGGAATGTATTTCAGGGTCTCTGTAATAACGGAGCTAATGTATGATTGAAGGAATTTGGGGTCAACAGTTTAATGTTGAGACCACAGAGAAATAGAGACCTCGTCTTTGGTGTAAGGAAACGAAAGCTGTGTACTAGTTGAATGCAAATATCATAAAAACCACAGAAAAACTGTGGGGTCGCAGCAGGGCTATAAGCAAAGTCAAAATTGGGCAAAAAGAAAAGGTTGTATGTTGCGAAGCCCCGCCTGAGAAATAAAACCCAAACAATACAAAGCAAACTATTGGCAAGAATGCTTCTGAATCGCCTTCTTGATCACCTCTCGTCAAATGACTTGCTTCCCGAGAGCCAATGTGGCCTTCGTAAAGAGAGGGGAACGGCGGATATGATTTTTGCTGCCAGACAGATTCAGGAAAAATGCATGGAACAAAATAAAGCGCTGTATATCACATTTGTTGACCTCACAAAAGCATTTGACACAGTGTGTCGTGAAGGCCTCTGGAAAATCTTGGCGAAGTTTGGGTGTCCACCCGAATTCACCACAATAGTGCGCCAGTTTCATGATGGCATGCAAGCTGCAGTCAAAAGCAACGGCAGTGTTTCAGAGAACTTTGCTGTCACAAATGAGGTAAACCAGGGTTGTGTCTTAGCCCCAACTCTGTTCAGCATCATGTTCTCTGCAATGCTACAAGAAGCCTTTAGCTCTCCTCCTCAAGGGGTAAGCATCAAGTACCGAACTGATGGCAGTCTATTCAACCTCAGGAGACTTCAGGCAAAAACCAAAACCAAAAGTACTCAAGTCTGTGACCTACTATTTGCTGATGATTGTGCACTTCTGGCACACGATGAGGATAGCATGCAAAACTGTGTTGATAAGTTCTCTAGTGCCTGTGACAACTTTGGCCTCACAATAAGCACAAAGAAGACGGAAGTGCTCCATCAGCCTACTCCAGGCGACAAGTATCCTGTGACCCCAAATATCAAAGTCCATGGCAGTCTTCTGAAGGTATCGGAGAACTTCACCTATCTTGGCAGTACACTGTCTTCCGCGGCTCGTGTTGATACTGAAATTCTCTCAAGAATCAGCAAAGCCAGCTCTGCATTTGGCAGGCTTCGAAAGAAAGTATGGGATGTTGCCGGCATTCGCACAGACACTAAGCTGAAAGTGTACAATGCTGTGGTCCTTCCCACCCTACTCTATGGGGCTGAAACCTGGACAGTGTACCAATCGCATGCCAGAAAGCTAAATCACTTTCATCTGGCTTGCCTTAGAAAGATCCTAAGGATCAAATGGCAGGATAAAATTCTAGACACTGAGCTCCTCAATCGTGCCAAGGAATTGAGCATCTTCTGCCACCTGAAAAAAATTCAGCTACGTTGGGCAGGACATGTTGTCAGAATGGCCGACTCCAGACTCAGTAAGCAAATCTTCTTCTCTGAGCTCCCCAATGGAACGAGGAATGTTGGGGCCCCAAAGAGACGTTACAAAGACACTCTCAAGCAATCACTGAAGGCCTTTGCCATTGATGTGAGTGAGTGGGAAAAGCTCTCTGTAGCGTCCCACTAGTTGAACGATCGATATTTTCTCACCCCCCCCCCCCCCCCCCGCTTGGCGAGTCTCGCTCGGCGACATTCCTCTCCCCTCTCGCCAGCAAGGCCGGTATTTCTCTTTGATGTGGCTTGTTTGTTTCACTGTAGAAAATCTAGAAGGTCTGGAAGGAACTGCAGTGTCCGAGATTACGCTAGGTCGACCTTGAGTGATGTAATTCTGTGACGTGTCTGTGTACGATTGGGTGGCTTGTATGTGTCCCGAACGATCTAGGTCTGTCTCGTGCTTATGGGGCGGTTAAGCCGCTTCCTGAACGTTCCTGGACAGAATATATATAAGGAGGGCCAGGCGAGTAGGATTAGTGCAAATCGTGGGTGAAAATCGTAAGGTGCAAATCGTAGGTGTGAAAAGCCAGTGGTAGTTAGAAGTGTGTCTTCCCGGCTAGCTAGGTTGTAAGTAACTTGTGGATATCAGCTCTTGTTTACAGTTATTAAACGTTAGTATTAAATTGTTCATCGGATCCTGTTATTTATTTCTACAACAGTTCGAGACAGTTTCGTTTTTAAGGGGTAGACGATCAGTTCATCTGACTCTCCCCATTATAACGTGCTGAAAATTTGCATCAACTGTTACACTCTCGCTTGATCGTGCAAATTGGAGGGCGGCCCTTACCAGAGGCAGCAAAGCATGGGAAGCTGACAGAGTCCAGCAGGCTATCAAAAAAAGAGAACGGCGCAAGAAAAGGCCCAGTGGTACTGAACCAACGGAGCACTCTTGTCATTTATGCGGAAGGGTCTGCAGGGCAAAAATAGGACTTATCAGTCACATGAGAAGCCATAAGTCATGAAAGAACAGTCTTTCCATTCTGTCCTCTGTGTCCTTTAGTTCTCTTTATTGTCCATGTGTTGAAATTCTCAACAATTTCTGTTCTTTATTCCTCTGGTGTTGTTAAGGTCATCATCATACCTGATGGACGAACTACTATTATTATTATTATTATTATTATTATTATTATACTTTCCCAGTCTTGGGTATTGTACCACAACCACCGTATTGTAACGGAACATATCACATCAGACACGGGGCTCTCAATTGTCTCAAAATCAATTGAATGTTTGGAAATATCAGTAGACAAACTGAACAGTTCATGTTTTCATTATTAAAAGTGCACATTTCCCGTGTCATTAATTATTATTATTTTTATTATTATTATTAATAGTAGTAGTGATATAATATACTATTATTATTATATTTGTATTGCTAGTAATAATAGTAATAATAATAATATATTATTATTATTATTATTATTATTATTGATAATTATTATTATTATCATTATTATTATTATATTATTATCATTATTATCCTGTCAACTGAGAAAGCAAGTTATCGTCATTGTAGAATAACACCGTTCTGTCCGACATTTTATTGTATGTCAATTGGCAGACAGAACTTTGCTATTGCCGTGGAACATTACCTGTGGCGACAACTCTTTTGTCACATAAGGACAAGGATGGAATAGACAGGGACAGAATCTGAACATTCTGATATGTTACTTTTGACAGCTGACAGATTTGACATCCCGAGCCTGTCACATTGACTTTTTGATCACTGTCATCCGATGTGACATCTCAAGGTCAGTGTACGTACCCTGATGGCGCGAGAGAGAGAGAGAGAGAGAGAGATAGAGAGAGAGAGAGAGCAGGGAGATTACAAGATCTGTAAAACATTGCCCTATGTCAATTCAGTTATAAGAAACAAAACAAACAAAGAAAAAAAAAAAACGGTTTGAAGGATTTTCTTTTGAGGTGACGGGTGGTAATTAGAAACTGATATCAATTAATGGGTACAATAATTGCAATTTAGCAGCTGTCGCGACGGGTGATTTGATACTTAAATGCCAGAAAAAAATCTAGAACTCAGAATTTTTTACTGGAACTAAAAAACATTTAGCAATAACAGACTGTGGTTGATTCAACACAAGATAATCCGTTTTTTTACCTGAATTTTTGACAGTGTGTTTGAGCAAGAGTTCAGGACTGCACGCTAATGAACGTAATAGAAGGTTGTATCTCTAAGTAATGTGGTCACGTGGAAGGCTTTGCCCGTGGTCTGTGAGTCTGCTTATTCACCACAGCCGTGCACTGTGGCATTCTACATGCAAAAAAACACACAAAACCTCAAGAATCAATGCTGCCAGTTGACCTCGATCTGGGCCTGAAATAAATTTGCACTGCGGTCAAACTGGGTTTGTATGTTGAAGCCTGGCAGCTTGAGTATTGACGTTTGAACTTGATGTAGTGGTCATCCGCCTGTGTTTGGTTGTTAGGTTCAAATTGTGAGAGATACGTTGATAGATAAACATATTGAAATATGGATATATATAGATAGATAGATAGATAGATAGATAGATAGATAGATAGATAGATAGATAGATAGATAGATAGATAGATAGATAGATAGATAGATAGATAGATAGATAGATGGATGGATGGATGGATGGATGGATGGATGGATGGATGGATGGATGGATGGATGGATGGATAGATAGATAGATAGATAGATAGATAGATAGATAGATAGATAGATAGATAGATAGATAGATAGATAGATAGATAGATAGATAGATAGATAGATAGATAGATAGACAGACAGACAGATAAATTTCCCACTAAATGACACCAGTATCACAGATCAACACTCCCTAACAAAATATCGACTAGAATGTTCACCTGCATCCCCAGGCCGTGGCTTTGACAAGCTTTAGAAAGCTGATTTCCTAAAGCTTGTTTCCCCGTGGTCGCCAAAGTGCAGCTCAGTCGAAATACTGTTCTACAGGCTTTGCGCAACAGCAAATCCTTACTTGGTGTGGCTGAAACGTAGTAGTTACAAATAGGTTAAATCCGTCACTGGAGGGGTTTTCCCATCAATGCAACTAGTGATGACGTCAGTGCAGAAATCTACCCAGATCCCAGAAAAGTTCTGATCCAATCAAAACAGAAAAAATATTCCTTTCCGTGTTGGATCAGTATATTACAGATTTTAACATATTGATCCCTACATGAAGGCGTTCTCTGTTCCGACCATCCGATTTTCTCCGTCTACCTGTGGTAACAACAGAATGTTTTGGTGCTAAATTTAAACCGTCGGAACTCCCGCGTGCTGTTGGTGACGGAGTCCCGTCTGACGTCAGAGTTATTCAGACAGGTGAGAACAAACATAATATTGTCAAGGATATAGGAATTCTCCGTGGGTAGCAGGGAAAACACAACATACATTTTAATTAATTAATTTATTTATGTATTTACATTTTTATTATTTCAGTAATTTTTTTTGTTATTTATGATTTTTAATGTAATCATTACGATCATAGCTGTTTTCTTGCTGCCCGATAGGCATTAAACCTTCCAAAAAAAACAAAAGCAAACAAACATACTGCAGATCTAGACAAATAAGCAAAGAAACAAAACACAATAACAAATATTGCGAAAAGGAAAACACAATGGAATGCTTTGAAAGTTTGAATCTTGAGTCAAGGAATTGTAGTGTGTGGATCAAGAACCCGAACAAATAAATCAAACAATTTAGCATAGAACTGAACACGAGGTAGTTACACACTTGGACCAGCTGACAAAGTACGCCAAATTGCAAAAACAAATTGGGTGGGGCTAAGGGGGTGGTTCTGGAGATCAGATTACCGTTTCCATTTTTCAAGTTCAAGCCTTGGACTATAGAAAAGTCGTGTTCCTAATGAAACAATCACACAGTCCATATACAATTTCACTTTAAATGTTGAACCATCAAGAGTTAATGATCGACATTTAGCATTCTAATGATCTCAGGCTCGTACATAGAGCAGGGGCCGTTGACAGGCCAAGCGTGTCGAAAGCGCAAATGGAAGGGCGTAATAAAACTCGCTCAATTTAATCAGGCCGGTTTACTTTATGGACGGCCCCTTTTGGCCAATCCACAGATTGATTTCATAAGGTCGTGACAAATGGTTCATTTGATTTGACATTTGCCAGCGTGTAGTAATGAACTATTGGCGGTAGTGTATTACATTCTAGTGGTGTGGCTGTTTGCAGTTCAGCTCAAGGAGTGTGTAACGTTTGACAGACTGGCACAGGCGCATGAGACTGGAAGTTGAACAAGATTGTACCATTGGTATCGGGTCTGTTTTCATTCTGAGTAAAATAGTCCGTAGTTCTCTAGTCTGTAGCTGGAATTTGGGCCAAACAATGGATGCCCGAAGTGGAAAAAAAAACATGAAATGAAAAGAGAACCATCTGTCAACTGGCTATGGTGTGTGAATGCTTTCTGCAAGGGCGCCCAGGGTAGATTATAACTTAAACCTACCTTAAGGTTAGCACATCTCTTTTGTGCATGACATAAATTGATCTATCCACCCTTTTCATAAGTGAGTCACTGCTCAATTGCAAACATTGCACGACGTGCCGGGTAGTCGGTGCGTGTGCGGGGTTGGGGAGGGAGGGGGGGAGGGGCATAGCAATGATTTCCTAGTCAGGCAGGTGGCACAGACAGACAATACACACACACACACATACACACGCACACACACACACACAGACGCAAGCATGGTTCAAACTGTGGACTGACAAAATGAAGTCAGAATGTGCATCAACTAGTTGAACATGCGCAAATACTCCTTTACTTACTCGTGCGGAGAAATGATCTCATGCCAGTTGGTCAACCGATAATTTATACTGAGATCCTGACTGTCTCGGATACTGTAGAGTGAGAGGTGGGAGGGGTTGGGATGATTGGAATTTGCAGACATAAAAGCAACTTGAGCTCCTGACAAAACTGTAATGACAGCAATAATGCTAGTTCTTATTTAGTTAGTATTTTTGTTTATTCATGGTCCCACCCCCCCCCCCCCCCGTTCCTTGCTGTAGATAAAGTGAGTGTTTCGAAAGTGTACAGTTTTTTTGTGTGTGTTTCTTATGGTATGTTTGTGTTAAATCCCGCCGCAATCTCACAGCCATTTCTTTTTGTTTAGCGCTGATTCAATGGCATGGCAGTTTGACAATAATTTTTTTTATTCTTTCTTATGACATATGAACATAACGAAGAAAGAACGAAAGAAAAAGTCATCGATCGTACCTGTAAAATCAGCCGATCGGACACGCGATTTCATGAATTTGTCCAACTTTCTGATCACGCTACGGATTACTGTTATTTCAATGCGCCAGTCTGTACACGTCAACAGAAGAAGGTGTCCCCGACAAAGAACCTCTGAATTTTGAATTAGCCGATTATGGAATGTCCCTGAATGAAACATGCAAAAGTATTTCAGTTGCGCGCTCTGTAGTCGCCATTTGAATAAATGACACAATAAAACTCAAAGAAATGTCCCCTGCACATACACGGGCACAGCGGCTCTCTGAATTGTGCAAGAGATGAAATATTCATGCACTAAGAGGCAGTTGTTACATCTTGCTTGGTGTCAGCCACTGTCATGTTAAGAGTACTTATTGACATACTCACCTTTTGTCAGATGCACATTGACCACGGGACTCGCTGATATCAATATCTTTTACCAAACTCTCAAGAGGACCGGAGAACTGTTTAGAATACGAGGTCAGGGCTCTTTACTATGACAAGGGGCTGTACGAGAATGGTGGGACGAAACAGTGGTTTCAGCCGTTTGAATCAGGTCTCTCACCTAGGACAAAAGATTATAAGGGTTGATTGAAGGCAGAA
This sequence comes from Onchidella celtica, assembly GCA_963931925.1. Taxonomy (NCBI): domain Eukaryota; kingdom Metazoa; phylum Mollusca; class Gastropoda; order Systellommatophora; family Onchidiidae; genus Onchidella; species Onchidella celtica. The sequence continues at coordinate 3,503,854 of OZ007583.1, read as the reverse complement.
GCTATAATAGCATTTCGGGTAAGAGTATTGTGCATTGAGAAAAGACATTAAGAAATTGATGAGAACCATGCAGAATGTACAGTGACTCCTTTACCATTGTCCACCAAGAAACATTATCGGCAATTATTGTAGATAATGACAAACATTCAAATCTTACAGTCGTTTAACAATGGATCTAACTCTAGAAATAAAGCTGAGAAATGCTATGGCCAAAGAACAGAAGACATGATGTCTTAGACAATAGCTGATGCAGAGTGTTTTGCTGTACGGGAAATAATTTATACACAGTGCTTAATCATTGTTCCCATAATGAAAAGTGCATCTAACTCTCCTTTTGTATGGACATGAAATAATCTTCTGCACTTACACAGGACCCCGCAATCCTAAAATGGAATAAAGTTGGAATTCACACAAGGCAAAAGATACCAAAAATACTAGATACAATAAAATGAGACGCCTAGCACGTTTAGCGTGGACTAATTTCGCACCGCTACCTAGCGGCGAATGCGCGGAAGTCATGAACAGTGCTGTATTTTACAAAGCCAAAATAGGGAAAATATTGAATTTTGTCCACCTTTCAGTTATCGCTGTAGTCCTTGATTGAAGTCAATTATTTTGTAGTTTTAACTTAAGTCGCTGTAGGAAAACTATGTTGTTATTTTTTTAAAGTCGCAGTAGCACTGTAATAAATGCGCATCATTAATTTATCATTATATCGAGCATTCTTTCAATAGCCTTCTCTCCGATGATCTTGCAAAATGTGTGCACGTTTTTTTTAGACGCGCGAAGAAGGGGCTGTCTAACCCTATTGTATTTAGTATCTTTGAACAAACCAATGGCATATTTCTCTTACATGACAATTTGAGTCCACATGGAAAGAAAAGATTCAAGAAAGTCAATTTCATGAAATAGCAAACATTTACTGTGAAGTTAAACCATTCTTTTGTCCATGGGCATAAATTAAAATTTAATTAACTAAGTCAAATATCAAATGCGTCATTGATGACAGGAATTGCGTAACACCAACCACTCAACATTAGGATGGATTCCGCACCGCCTTCTCTTCCTGGACAGACAGAAGACTTGTAAAAGAAAAGATACTTACACTTGATTTAAAATCTGTCTGAGCTGTGAATAGGAATTGTGAGAGAAAAACCATCATGACTGTACGCCTTATTGACTACTGTCGCCTTTGGACACTTTGTAGTTCTCCTCAAATGCAATACCAGCCAATGTTTTGAAAAGTCTAAATCTTACAATACCGTTTTAAGTGACTTTGAAGTGGCCTGCAAAAAAATTCTCTCCCTCTCTCTCTCTCTCTCTCTCTCTCTCTCTCTCTCTCTCTCTCTCTCTCTCTCTCTCTCTCTCTCTCTCTCTCTCTCTCTCTCTCTCTCCTATATTTATTTTACATTTATCAAAATAACTTTATACATAATCTAATTCTGTTCTTGTCGGCGAACGGTAAGGAAATAAACATGAACAGACAATTTATTCTATGACAAAAAATATCCTGTGTACTATGTTTTAACAAAAGTATCAAGGAGTGCTCCTTGTTCACTGATGTTAGCCGAATATCATAGAATAATTCTTTATTGTCTGAAGACGTGTTTCGGACCAGAAACAATATTGTACGTAATGTCTGCAAGTTGTAGACCTGGCAAAACCATGCAGAGACTACAACAGTTTGGAATTTGCAGCCTGCTTTATTTGAAAGGGATTTTCGACAGCAAATGTTTGAAGGAAGGCGAAAAACGAAGTTTCCGGTAACAATTTTCGATTCTACTTGATGAAAATGCGTCTGTTATTTTGAGGTTCAAAGAAAAAATGGTGAATAAATAAAATTAAAAAGTAAAGTTTGCCCAAAACGGAGGTGTTCACGTAACTTATCATAGAAAATGTGTGTATACACCTAGTTTCATCATTTTATTTTTTCATCACATAGTCACAACGTTTAGGTGTTTATATGTTCATCTCCACCTCGATCATAGTGAGATACTTTAATGTGCTCACTGATAATTGTGACATATCACACTGTTATGTACTCTGTGTACACATTTTCGTAACAAAAAAAGAAATTCTTCGCCGCATGTTTCTGATAAGTATATTCTTTGGTAGGGACAAATAAATTCTGTATTGTTTGTTTTGGTGAAAATCACGCATTAATGTTCCTCAAAGTAGAGGGTTCTCGTTCTTTCTCTAATGAACCACTTGGAAATTTTCCCTCCCAAAGCATTTTCGTGTACAAAGTCACCGTGATTGGATTAAGACTGTCAGTGGCCGAAACTTTTCCACTTGTTAGAAGGACAAGGTTGTATTAAAACCAATTTCCACTTTTGGAGGGAACTGAGTTACACACTACACACTACTTCTACAAGCCTTCTCCATTGTGTGTCAGAGTATGAAATGGTTTCAGTGTGTAATTAATTTTGTAAGGATTACCAAAAAACAACAACAAAAAAACATTTTAAAAAAACCTGTATCTTCAAAATCGATCAGCACATGGAAGTCCAATCATCAATTTCTCAGAAGTTGATGGAAAGAGTAGAGCCTTGACATTCTAACGGGACAACCTGTGCAATAGGAATTCTCTTGCTCTTGAGATCCATCTGCAAGTCTGGCTCTTCTAAGTATTTGAGGTTTTTGTTCCATCTCAATGGTTTTTCCCTCTGACACAGTGGCACAGAGACGCACACAGAAAGAAGGACAAAGTGATATAAGGCGGGTTTAGCTTGGAGGTAATGCCATTTCTAATTGTGACTCCAGTTTGAGGTGCTGCTGTCTTGAAGAAAGGTCGAAATCGTGCCGGACTGTGGGAAACGACAGGGTGGATGATCTCACGGCCAAACAATGTTTAGTTAAACACCCGTTCAACTCCTGGCTGGGGGTGGAGGGGTGGAGGGAAGGGGCGGCTGGGGGCGGGTGGCGTGAGAGAGGGCGTGATGTAGTTGTTACAAAGTTATATAATATGGTACGGTGACTTATGTACTTTTACTTTAATACCACGAGCGTCGCCTCTGTACGTCAATGCTTACAAAATAAAAATAAAAAAAAGAAATTATAATGATATGTCTATAATGCTTTCCTCGACTACTATTGGATACCTCGTAATAATAATGTTTCCCCCGAAAGTGCCTGCAAATTATGGGGGAAAGACACAGGAAATTGACACGTAGTTGCAGACAGGGAGAGAAAAAACGCTTAGAATACTAGACTGTAAAATACGGCGTGAAAACGGTACTGCTCAACTGGCAATAATGTGTCCTCAATGATCATAATACGAAAATGTCCCCATAATTTGATGCACCCATCACAAACTGGAGTAGGAAATTTAGGCGAATATCGCATGTTTCTAGATTCTGAGAGTGTACTTAAGTTTTGAAATTTGATCTTACCTATTTATACAAATGACCAAATTGCTGTTGTGTAAATCGCAGACAAAATGTGGCAGAAAGAAAAAGCAGGAAGTTAGCAAAGTTTCGTGTAAGAAATAATGCACCCGTCCGTCCTGTTGTATATATTTATTATATACATATTTCTTTTCGTGAACACGTTTATTAAACACTTGATGTGTCTTTCCTGTTAATTTGCGTTCGATTGCATCGTTTATGTATAATTTCTTAGGCTAGGCTTTGTCACACACAACATGTTGTTTTTCTTGTCCTATTTTAACTTTGCTTAAAGCTTTGCTGCGACCCCGCAGATTTGTTTATTATATAGAATAATAAAGTGTGGACCTGCTGTCTTTCATCTATTTTGAACCAAATTTGAAGGTGTGGACTTAAAGTTCTTAAGAGTTCAGATTATTTGAGCGTCCTTGCCTAATGCCATCACTCTATCAGCAGACCTTTCCTTGTCTTTCTTCTCTCCTCCAGGGCCCAGCTTTCAGCCATGCATCAATCCTTTTCCCTTCACTACGACATTCATCAAGTAGATTTTATAATTTCACTCGCCTGTAGTGTCTTCCTTTACAACGTCTTTTGTCCATCTTAATGATCATTTTCCATTTCAAGTATCCCAACATCTCCTTCACCACTTCCTGATCCTCTTCCTCCTTCTGGCTTTCATTCATCTCGTCATCTGCTCCATGTTTTCCCGTGGGCCGGAGAGGCGATGTTTGTCCCGTTTCCTGTTTTTTTCTTGTTTTCTTACGTTTTTGTTGTTTGTTTCCCCTTGCTCAATTAACTCATTCACACACTGTGTTTTTCCCCAACATTTCACGGCACGACTTTTTTTCCTCATTTTTGTTGCAATCTTCATTATTTCACCCCTTGTTTTCTGACTGTCAGCCCCCCCCCCCCCTCTCAACCCCAACCCCCACTGGTTTACGGCCCACCAACCCTGACAGGATCACATCTCGCTTCCATGCAATGGCTCTGATTTTTCCAGGTAATCTTTTAAAATCTCCACAAAAACTCGAGGGGCGCACAGCCTTGGGGGCGTTTCGGAGTGGGAGTGGGAGTGGGGCCGTCCATACAGGCCATCTTGCCTCCCCCATGTATTGTTTCCACATAGTTGGGGTTTTCATCCACCCCCATCCGGTCCCATATACAAGGGTATGGCCCTTAGAATGGTAAATGGCCACTGTAAATATCCATGGTAAAGCCAACATTTAAAAAAAAAAAAAAAAAGTCTGAGCTGCAATTGGCATGAACTAGTTGACTGTTTTACTAGAGATGAAACCAAAAACAAAAAAATACCAACAGAAAACTAATGGAGTCACAGCCAGGCTTGAAGCGGAGACAAACTATGGCAAAAGGAACAAGAAAAAGTTACATTATTGTACTCACATTTTCTATAAAATTCTCTGCATCTTTTTTTTCTGGTTCAATTTTCTATCCTGTTACATTTTTTATCCTAAAGAAGATCAATCGATCCAAAACTTTTGATTTTGTCTTATCTTATCCTGTGTCTTTAACTGTGTCTTTCCTCGTTTATTTCTTAGTCAAAACTTGGCAAAAAGTAAAACTTGTATGTTGCAAAGCCTCGCATAAGAAATAATACCCAAACGATACAATGACACACAAACTAAAGGAGAAGACAAGTTTGCCTGATTTTGACTTTGCATAATAATATAGCCTTCCAGTTTTTCTGTGGTTTTTATAATATTTCGTCAATATTCTATTTCTTACCTGAGGACTTGCTGTATGCAACTTTTCATTTTGTCCTTTCGCCATGTTTTACGATAGACATCGTTGATTTTTATATAACGGAGCAATCCACGCTGATTTCTCCCACCTATTCCTAAGAATTCATCAATATAATTGAAAACATAATTATGTAACCCCCCCCCCCACCCAACCACGCCTCATTATGTACTGTTGTACTCTAGGAAGCAAACTTCCCTACCATCTCCGAACGTGCTACATTATGGCTTGGCTGGATGGGAAAGAAAACTATAGGCCATAGATCCTTCAACTATTTTTCGACCTTTTGTCTGGAACCACATACCCTTGAACATTCGTGAATCACCGAATCTTGAAAGCTTTAAGAAAAATCTTAAAACATCACCTTTTCCTCCGAAACTGTTAAATTTTCAAAATTCTGTTCTGTACTTTGATGTTACAATTGATTATATAACCTAGTGCTCTATGTCTAAGAGCGTCTATGTGTGTGAAACTGCAAGTTTTTATGGATGAGAGTGCGTGTTTTAGTATGAGATTTGGAAAGTGTATGCATGAATCATTGATGCAATGTACAGCGCATTGAGTAATAATGCGCTATAGAAATTCTATTTATTATTATTATTATTATTATTAAATACAATAAATACAACAATAAAAATATAAACACAAATGCAAATAAATGAAAAGAATTGGCTGCAGGAATTTACAAACTTTTCCCAAAGTTTCCCACTGAGCAGATGTAGACAAAATTAAATGTTTTCTAGTGTGCCTAAACCGAGGCGTTTGATATAGTCTAATTTAATCTCATCTAATCCTCATAAAAAGAGGACAACTCCAAACTTGTGAAACATAATTATGAAGGTCTCATTTTTTCACTTGACATGTTCATTGAAGGTCATTCTTTGAAAGTTTGGCAGCCCCAGGTATTGTCGACGATTTTTTTAGATAAACATTTTTTTTTTTTATCAATTTTTTTTTTTCAGTGGTTCAATTTAAGAAAAAAAGTTATAAAACATGTGAGATTGTAAAATAACTTTTGATTTCGTGCGATATTCTTGCTAAAGGGTAGATCTGGCTCTATGGAATCTTTCAGAGAGAGAGAAAGAGAGAGAGAGAAAGAAAGGAAGAGAGAGAGAGAGAGAGAAAGAAAGGAAGAGAGAGAGAGAGAAAAGAGAGAGAGAGGGAGAGAAAGAGAAAGAGATAAAGACGATCAGAAGGATTGATAGAAGTATAGAGAGATTGAATGAAAACTGCAGCACGCGCATGCTTGAGCAATGCCTGGGACATCAGCGCCTTGTGGACATACATTCGAGCAAACAAACAAATAAAAAGAGGTGAAAATTAAAGACCACCAAACCAGAAACAATTCGAACGTAACTTTTGGACGTTTTTCGTGAAAATAACAAGAATAATTATTGCAAAACAAAACATGGAAGGAAAAACTCAGTGAAGAAAATCCCACTGATAGCAGAATTTGGCAGTAACCAGAGAGATGAAGTTGTGAAATTGTGAAATGTTCATGATCATGTCCTAATGAACAACTTCTTGGGGGCAAAGTTTGCCTTAATACCCAGCAAGCCCTGACACATTTTCTCCAGATTTATCGATTTCATCCATTCAAAAATGTTCTCCCGCCCCCCTCCCAATTTGTTTGCTGTTGTTGCGCCGAAGGGCAGCTAATTTACCGACTCGCCTATAAAGGGTTACCCAAGGTTTTGCCAGATGGAGCTTCCAGCTAAACAAATCTTAGTTTTCTTTGGCGCGTGAAGTTAGTCACGGACCAATTTGGCAACCATTATTTGTATTGTGAATTGCCGAAGACCTGGCTACAAATGATGCAATGGCCCACGGTCTGTTTTGGTCTGACCCACAGCTGAGACATAGGAAAATCATGTTCCGTAAACATCAAAATAATAGATGTTCTACAGGGGGGGGGGGGGAAGGAGGGGGAGGAGGCATCATTTTGTTTGCTTTGTGTTTTTGTGCTGGCTGGGGGCTAAAGGTCAAAACGGAATTGAGAAGGATACAGAGTAGATAGATAGATAGATAGATAGATATAATTATAGATAGATAGATAGATAGATAGATGGATAGACAGATAGATAGATATAATTATAGATAGATAGACAGGTAGATAGATAGATAGACAGGTAGATTGATAGATAGATAGATAGACAGGTAGATAGATAGATAGACAGGTAGACTGATAGATAGATAGATAGACAGGTAGATTGATAGATAGAAAGATAGACAGGTAGATTGATAGATAGATAGATAGATAGATAGACAGGTAGATAGATAGATAGAAAGACAGATAGATCACAATGACATCAGCATGCATTCGAATTTTTGACAAGTCAACCCCCCCCCCCGGCTTACCCGCCCCCCCCCCCCAACTTTGCCTCATTTATTTTGACGTGAAAAGACTGGGATTTGATAACACGAGTTAAAGTTCAGAATGTAATAACAGTTGACACTTGAAAGACGAGGCGTTGCTCGCGTGAGCGTCAGCAAACAATCATGTTCAAGGGCGCGAAAATGTCAGAGCGGGGAATTCTATATCATTTATAATTTACCTGGCTAGGGACAAATGAAAGCTTTAGTAGTGTGAATATTTACTTGGTGTAATAGGTCAGGCAAACATGATTGCATGCCACAGAAAGTTCTACATCTCTGATGCAATCTCGTTCTGAGACAAGCATGGATTAAGTGGATGGTCACTGGGTGGCAAAAAATATTCCGACGAGTGACGTAATTTCTTTGGCCAGCGCGATAACAGTGTTTACAGTAATTTGAGGGCTAAAATGTGAAGAGACGACCGGGGGTGTGGGGGGGGGGGGTGGGGGGGAGATACAGAAAAAAAGAAAAGAAAACACGAGAGATAAAAAAAAGAAAAGAAAAGAAAGAGAGTGATGAATAGAGAGAGAGAGAGAGAGAGAGAAAGGGAGAGATGTGGAGGGGGGAAAAGGAGAGAAAGAACTGAAAGAAACGAAGTGATGGTGACAGATTGACAGAGAGACTGGCAGAAAGAGAAAGAGAGAGACAGACAGACAGACAGAGGTATTTAGTAATTATAAAACAAAAGCAAAGGTACTCTCTGCAGGCACAAAATCTAGTGACGACATTTTGAAACAGTTATTATGTCAGAACAATTGCCAGCCATTCTTTCCCACAATCCTCGCCATTGTGACACAGGGGGTTATTGACCTTGCATATTTCATGAGTCCCCGTTGTCCAGTGGTAGTGGCGCGTGCAAGTATCACTCACACCTGAAGAGCTCGCGGCCCAGTTCAAACCCATCAATGCACGGATCTTAACCCCGGAGACACGTATTTATCACTGACAGTTCCACAAGACTATTGTTCTAGGTTTTCCAGTTACAAGACTTGATTGACCGGGAGATCTCTGCCTCCTAGGGCTCCACTGGGGTCCGGCGTTAGGGGTAGACTAGGGGGGATTAAGTCTGAGATTATGAATTATTGAGTAAAATTAGAACGTGTAGGAAAGGACACTCTCAGGCAGGAAGTGCAGGTAGAACACAAACCATCAACACAGCACAAATGATCCTAAATGCTCAATGATCAAGAAGGTTTTAGACCAGTTTGGCCTTTGAAGGAGCATGAATTCCTTCCCAGCAAACAATCTAGTCTATTAAGAAGTGAGAAGAATAGATTGTGTTATAATTTAATATCTTCGTAATACCACAAAGAAAGAAAAAAGACCTGGCCAGGTAGAATCCCCATTATTATCTATTATTTTTTAAATTCCAATGATCTCCTGGAATGTGAAATTTGTTATCTTTTTCACATTTACTTTGTTTCTTTTTAATTTTTTTTCCCCTCCTAATAAACACCCTCCCAGACTGGCACGAATTGTCCTGATTTCTTTGGCCAACCGTGGTTAAGATGTGGGCCAAAATTAAAATTCTGGTATTAATCCGGCACGTGCATTCGTACTGAAGTCACACTAACCGTTCTTATTTATTACTTTATTTATTTACATATTCATTTGTCTAACATTTGCATATTAATCAATTAATTTATTTACTTATTTATTCGTTTATTTATTTAATATTTATTTATTTTTTATTCATTCATTTATTATTTATTTATGTATTTAATATTCATTTATTTATTTATATGTTTATGTATTATTTACTATTTAATGTCTTTTATCTATTTATTTACAGATTTACTTATTTATTTAATATTAATTAATATTGTATTTATTTATTTAACATTTATTCATTTATTTACTATGTAGTTATTATTTATATATTTATTTATTCATTATTTACTGTTTTTCGACCGCGAACTACACAATATCTATCTAATTCGAGGCAAGAAAACACCAGTATTCTTTCATCAGCTTCTAGCAAAAATCGTTCATTGAACCGTGCCACAGAAGTAAGTGCATGCTATTTGTCTCAGCTAGCATATTTTAAACTTGTGACTGAGATATCATTACTACTCAGCGTGCATCTAGACAGCCCTGTCATTGTAGGAACCAAACAGAGCACGTTAAAGCAACAAGGTAGAAAATCTGTCTAGATAGCAGGTCTGAAACTGACATAGTGTTTGGAATTTCGTCTGGTAATTTCATAGAACTTTCGCAAAATTATCAGCACTGTGCCAGCTTCAATAAATACTTGCAATCTGAAATTATTTGAAAGATTTAAAAATCTATATAAAAAAACAGCAAGGAAAAAAAATTCACTGCTGCGAGGAATAAATGCCCAGACCTGAAAAAAAATACATGTGAAAGATAGTTCTATTTTCTAATATGTCTATTCCTTTGACATGAACGCCAAGTATCGTAATTTTGTAATAAATGAAAATAGGCCTAAAAATATCGAATAATGCTTTCTCCTCAACAATGATGGCCTCCCTCCTGCCTGTGTTTAGTTTCGACTTTTGGCTAAACTTCCGGTTGCGTTTGAAAGTTTGAAGGCATGAGTTTCTGTGCCGCCTGCCTTATGCACGGGCCATGCGGGTGTTACTGTGCCAGTTTGAGTTGTTTTCTATCTTAATCTACATAATCTGTGTGCTGACTGAGCAACTAGTCCTTACACTAGTATTGAAAAAAAAACAACTTACCTTTGATTAAAATAGGGGAACAAACAAAAACAAAGACTTTTTTTTTTTGTATTAAAGGTAGGGAGATTTGTTGACTCATGCTCGGCGATTATTTGCTGACACAGATGGCTGGCAGTGGAAGACTTAACCTATTTTGTCTGAACAATTACAATGGCTCATTAACATTCATGACCTTTAACCTGGTGTTTATGACATGATGTCCTAATACATGTTTGTGTTTGTTGTTTGTCAGTTTTACATATTAAACAGAAAAAAAAAAAATATACAAGGAAACGGTGTGTGGTGTGAATGTCCTATTCATTGTAATGTTTTTCGATTGTTCTCTAAGTCGGGAATTTTCAATGAACAGTTTTGACTTTTTTCTTTTTTTTATTTGATTTTAATTTTCATCTCTGTTCCACGCCCTGCTGAGATTCTACGCATTTCCTGTGGTTGATCGAAATACTGCATGATCTATGATGCTCTCCAATGTTTGTCCGCTGTCCCTATCGAATGTTGTCTTTTCTTTGAAATGTTTATACATGATGCTTTGTATATTAATAGCTTCTTCTAGACTATCTATCTATCTATCTATCTATCTATCTATCTATCTATCTATCTATCTATCTATCTATCTATCTATCTATCTATCTATCTATCTATCTATCTATCTATCTATCTATCTATCTATCTATCTATCTATCTATCAATCTATCAATCTATCTATCTATCTATCTATCTATCTATCTATCTATCTATCTATCTATCTATCTATCTGTCTCCACGTAGGACGGCTGGACATCGCTGGTCAAACATCTCACCATACCGTGGACTCAGCTACTGATAAGTACCGAAGATTGTTCCAGAAGGAGCCCACACTCGCTGCACATCCTTGCGACTGCTGGGCAACGGTTTGAACACTAGCCTGTTTAGACAAGAAGGGAAGGCACTGAGAGGTAAGAGGTTTGGGAACGCTTGAGAAAACACCTAATTGAAGAGATACGTCTACATTATCACCAATCCCACCACCACCACCATCACCATCATCACCACCACCATCATCACCACCACCATCATCACCACCACCAACACAATATCAACAACAACGACATCAGCAAACAGCAACAACATCAGCACAGCATCACCATCTTGAACAATAAGAACCACTGTCTCATGTTGTTGTTTTTTTGTTGGTTTTTGTACCTATATTGTTACATACAGTATCTGCATCATACAAGCAATAGAATTATAGGAGATACGGTCTGCACTGAATGTATTCAAGTCCATTTGTGGACATTTACTAATGCCATAAAATAAATATTTTATATTTTGAACAATCCGATATGAACGTAGGTTGCAAGAGTGTACAATAAAGATGATTGTACATGTATGTAGAATGAATGGCTAATCCAGGGGTTATTGAAGTTTTTGTCCAGATAAAGGGCTTGAAGTCTGTCTAGACATTTGCTCTAAAGCATCTGAAGTGATCTGCTGTTACTGGGCTGTCATGTTTAATAGCAACTGCAAGGTCTGGCTACAGAGGACAATGTCTCATGTTATGTTCTCATTGGGAATTGGGGCCGAGTTATTGCATTAAGATAACACTGATGTTTTCCTGGGTAGCTATTTAATGTCTTCTTGCATAATAGCAATGTAACAGATAACATGAACCTAAACATTAGTCAGCTAACCAAAAAAACAAGAAAGGCTATTGTTACTTGTACGTAGGTCCCCAATCGTTTTGCGCTAAGAGCTCGTACGTATACGTACCAATCACTAATTTCGTCCTTATCCTTAACCCTAAATCTTATCGAATCCCTTACCCTTTCAACCAAAAAACAGGAGGAAATGAAAAAGAAAATCTGAAAGAATAATTGCTTAAGGCTGTTGTTAGGAGTGTTTTTGGGAAGCTTTCTAGCTTTGGAGTCACAAAAGGCTTTAAAATACGTACACTTAGCGCAAAATGCTCGGGACACTTAAGTAAAGTTAACAACAATCAAATAGGTTTATTTGGGGGAATTGGAAAGGCGGAGGCAATACAGGATAGGTCTGTTTTTTCCTTTTTAAGCTGTTGTCTGCACAGACATAGATCCATCTTGTCTTAAAATATGTGTTGATGACCACCAGAAAAATAACGTTTGTGTCGACCACCGTGATGGCGTCATCAATATTTGTTTAGTTCCTTAACGTGACTGTTCGTCCAAAGTTTTGAGTGTGGACTGGCACATCATTCGGTGCAGCTCGCGGGGGCGTCACTAACGAATCTATTGCGAACGGCTAAACGTTGAGCACTGCAGGATTATGCTCCCTTGAGTAGGTTAACTCCCGCTATTGGAAATGTCTTTTTGTGATGTCAAGAAAGGGTTCGGTTCGTTCATTCATCATACATGACGCTGCTTTTGAGTTGCAAGCTTAAACTTTGCAATGCTGAATGTTTTCTTTGATGTTAACAAGGAAGCGCGGCTGTTCCTTTACATCAATGCCCTATTGTTTCTTCTTTTCTTTTCTGTAACGCACAATCTCATGTGGAATTACGTGGGTACACAATTGTACATTATTCATGCTACGTTCAGCAGCTATCAACTGGACAATGTATCATGGCAGGTCACAAAGTGTGCGTGTCTTTCTTCTTCCTGTTGTGGGTGGTTTTCCCAATCTTCGCCCCCCCCCCCCAGACAGCCAGAAGAAGTTAGGATTGAACAGAAAGATCCCTGCCCTCTCTGTCAGAGGGTCTTTGTGCAGAGGGTGGACTTTGACGCCGTCTGGGATGTTTGGCTACCAGCTCTGGTGCCAGTCTGGGGAACACAGTGCTCAGACGGCTCTATAGCGGTTTCACAGAATGTTTGATGGTTTTTCTCAGTATGAATTCTCTGACTCGGATGTCTGGCTGCAGAGCTGGGTCTTCGTTTACACGGAAACGGAAACCGAGGCGGTAACGGAACTGTCAAAAACCTTTCAAGTAGAGAAATAC